>CABFOQ010052778.1:47595-59116 GCA_900660455.1 Gephyroberyx darwinii
GGGGGGGGGGGAAGCAGGACTGGCAGCAGTGGAATCACAATAGACAGCTGTGTGGGGAAGCAGGGATAAGATAGAAAGAGAAAGATGAGAGGGTGAGAAAACAGGAGAGGGAGGGAGGAAGAGTGACTTTATATTCACCACTACAGTTATAGAGGTTTTGCGGCAGTTGCTATCATTCTAAATGTCCAACAAAAAAGGACGCTTGGTATGGTTTGTCGGCTGGGCAGGCAGGCTGTCAGGGAAATGCCTACACTGAGGAGCCATTAGGAGCGAGAGAATGGAGAAATTCTACTGTCTGACAGCCACAGCGGTGCTCTGATCCAGACATCCCCCTAAGGGGCCAAGAAAACACATTGACAATCTGCCTCCCTGTCAATGACATCCCATTTAACCAAACAGCTCTGCTTAGGTTACCACACCTGGAAAATATATGGTTCTGTTTTTGGCACAACACACCAACCACTGTGTGATGGATCATATGCTACTAACAGGGCTATCGCTGAATGATTTTTCATAAACCAAAAAAATCCTTTTTATTCTGTAGGCAAGGAGAAGTTCTCTAAATGCACATGTAGGACTAACCTGCACTCCTGTTGTCTGTCTGCCAAGCAACCTCTTAAACACACCATGAACACATGGAAGCACACATATACACAGGGCCATTACTGAGCGGATTACACAGAAGAGAATAGATGTTAGAAAACACAACTCCTGGAGCGATCATGCACAGAAAGAGAGACAGCGATGGACAGAATACATGAAATCTGCCTTCCTTGAAAGGTAAAATGGTGATTTTATGCAGCTAAGCCCCAGTTACCTTTTAATCTATCCAAAAGGACACAGTGGAGGAGCAGGTGAGCCTGAGCCAGGGTAGTGATTGTGAAAAAAAACTACTGACTGACTGGTTCTATAACAAAAACTGTATAAAATCCCAGCTAGCAGGAGCAGTGAGGGGCCTGGCTATCAGCATCACAGATCTGTCTCCCCGTAATTACATTCACAAGGAGAGAACAGATACCCTTGAAACACTACAGGGATGGATAGATGGCAGTAGCCATGGCAACAATAGAAGGTAGATCTATTTGGTGGAAACAGACAAAACTGATAGAGAGTGATGCTACTCATTAGAGCGGTCTGGAAATGAATCTTCACTGTTCTAGCTATAGTCACTTTCACAGTAGCGCTGAGTGTTAAGCTGTGATGTGATCAAATTCAGCTTCATTTTGAACAGGCAGGCAGTCAGATAATTACTCTGTATATGTGGCTTGTGAAGGGATCTTTGATGTATATTCAAGGGTTCAAGCCCATAGGGCTGAAACCCTCTTATTTTTACTTCAGTTTCTTCTTCTGTTACCGTCGTTTCTCAAATTGCCACAAGATGATACATCGTAGAGACATGAAAGTTTGGCGGAATGACAGATATTGATGTGCAAATGCTTCCCAAGACATATGACCCCAATCGGCCAGATGGTGGAGCTATTTTTGTATTTGAAAGGCAATAACTCCTACACCGGAAGTCCAATTTGCACGACACATATGTATCTAAGAATCACCCAAGTGATTGCTAATTTCATTGAAGATATCTTTTGTTGTGATTGGTTATGTGGGCGTGGTCTAGGTACATTTGTGTTTGGCAATTCACATTAAGGCTTGTAACTAAAGGCGCATTTGCAGATCACTACAAAACATTGAGTACATGTTTCAGACTTTATTTACAACGATCAGACCAAATTACATGTTAATCAATGAAAGTGAGGCCAAACTGTAGCACTTTTAGTGTTTCATCATTCACAGTATTGTTAATACATAGATTAATTAAATAGTTCAGAACCATCACAAGGACATTTTAATGGATATGTTATCATTATGAAACTTTCCATAAAGCTCTTGACCCCTGACAGTCCTCTGGAGATTTTTCATTGCAAGGCATAATTTGCCTGGGGAAAATGTATTAACATAAATTAGAGGGGGAAACTTTATATCCCGATACTGTGGTCAGCAGAAAACTGATAGATTTGATGGCTAAGTAATAGTAGTTTCTAATAGTAGAAACTTTTAAATGAAACTAAATTCAAGTGAAATTTATTCAAAAAGAGGATTTAACAGGTTCATCGTAAAGTGCGAGACAGAGCATCGTGCAGAGAGAGAAAACAAATGCATCACAAAAGTGGGGGAAAACTGGAAAGACAGAGTGTGTGTGTGTGTGTGTGTATCACTGTGTGTCGGTATGCGGGCATGTGAGATGTGATGTAAGGACACACTTACAGGTGAGGCGGGCCGGATGTCTTTCCCATCACTCTCTTCAATGACAGACGTGGTAGTAAACTCCACTTTGGGGGAGATTCCCTAGCGGGAGAGGGACAATAGAAACAAACACAACACCTTTAACAGGGAGATGGAGACAAAAGCACAGATAACAGTGCTGCTTGGAAAACCAATTTACAACCACAAATCTACAATCTACGCCACGCTTGAGAAAAATAAATTGGAGAAAAGAGAAAGGCTCGAGTGATGTTTAAATCATATGGCAATTTGGAGACAGGCATCTAAATTGCTATGTAGACCTCGAATACAAACACATAAAAAGCAAACGGGGAGTGGAATAGTGTTTAAAGACATTTAAATGATATGTCTGCTTGTACTTCAGAGGACAAGGAGAGGATAAAGAAGAAACAGAGAGAGAACAGAGAAGAGACAGAGATGAAGGAACGAGAGCAGAAAGAGGTAGAGAAAGAAAGAGATGATGGAAGGAGAGGAAGAAGAGGGAGAGGTAAAATGAGAAGGAGAGAATGAAAAAGGAGAGAGGTCTCAGTTTCATTTTTCTCTCTGTATAACAGTTTGTTAAATTCACTCCTGAAGGAAAACACTATCTTTCCTCACGGAAATACTTTGCTTTGTCTAAGTCAAGAGAATGCTTTTGAATTGGTTATCAGTGTACCTGCCTGTCATGTGTACACACAAAAGCTGTTGGGATTGAGAAGGGACTCTCTACAGCCATCTCCAGTATGAATGACACTTGTAATATTGGTGTCAATCGAGCTGGATCACTTGGTGAAAACAGCTCTTCCCAGTGGGGCAGCTGTGATGTGTGGATTAAGTTTAAGGGGGGATAATTGAAGAAATCAGTTAAACTCATCATCTGACCGAAATACTTGCCTTCAGTTAATTGTTTTGTTTGTGTTTGCTCCATCAGTAGCCCCACCAATGCTGGCATGAATGACATTTGTAAAACTTGGAAGGAGGAAAAGAATAAAAGAAAAGAAAGAAAAGGAAACAAATAAAAGGCATGGAAAACAAGTAAAGAAGTGAACAGTAGGAGCCTACAGGGAAGGAGGAGGACCTCTTCATCAGTATCTCTCTCTCTGGAGCTCCTTCTCTGGAGCTCAGCCTGGGTCCAGGGTATAGGAAATGTCTGGTGTTCTCCTCTATCGTGGCTAGGACCTCACCCTCTGGAACCAAATGACAAATACACGTAGACAGGGAAACACACACATTCACACACAAACAAAGTTGAGATCCTATTTTTTGCAATGTTTTGACTGGATAAATTAGGAGCAGATCGTGCCCATATGGTATCATCTGAAAGCATACCTGGAGGCACCAGCTGAATCAGCTCAAAAGATGTGGTGTCAGCTACGAGAGACGAAAGCAAACAGACTGAGCTAATGATCAGTATCACAGCTAATAGCCTATAAGCTTACATTGCAAATGATTTAGGACTACGTGATGAGGAAGCAAATCCCAGGAGGCCATTTACCTTCTAGTAGGCCAGCCACATCAGCAGGGTCAACCATGCCTGGGAAAGTCTGGTAAAATACATAGAGTACAGACAAAGCAAATCAATGTTTATTAACAAAATGAGACAGACAGCCGGGTTTCTAATTCCACCTTTCTCTATCTGTGTTACATTGTTCAAGGAAAGGAAGCTCATGTCCATTGAGTGGGACAAACATCCAGTCGCTTCTCAGTGGCCAACACCATTAGACTCTCAAATGTGAAGGCATAGGTATTTCAATAGGTGGAATTAAAGAGAACAGAGACATGGGGCTGGAGACTTACTGAACAATAATCTCTCTCAGGATAAATAGGACAAATAGATGTCGGCAGGAGGCGATTTGAGACTTGTGGTGTGAGGGGAAGGCAACCTGTTGTTACAATAAAGGATGATATGCATCCCTTTATGGTAGGGATTTTTTGAGAAAAAAGCTTTTTACCTTCCCATGTCTCTGTTGTTAATTTTAAACAAAATGACCACAGGGTGATGGCACACTACAGCTTGTGCCCTAGCCAGAGAGCCAACACATAAATCTGTGATATGTGGTTGTTATTCTCACCTTGACAAAGACCATTTTGTGGTGGAAGAGCAGAGGGAAGGCAGGAGGCACACAGCGGGTCTTCCTGTACTGGCCCATGATGCTCACACTGAGGTAGACCTCCTCCTGTTGCGGCAGCAGCACTCCTGGACATGTGATCTGCACACAAACCAACACTGGAATTGCTTGTCTCCTTTTTTGAAGCGAAATGTTCTAAACCCTTGGGATTTTTACCTTAAAGCTGTAAAATATCTTTTCTCTTTCTGAATTTCCTCACTTTATAACGTTATGTGTAACCATTCGCGTTAAGTAAATACATTCTCCTAACTAACGTTAGTGCAGAGAACTCGATATATGCAAAATGTTAAGCAAAACTAATTTTCTGGTAGGTTAGTTAGCTATTTGAAATTTAACATAGGATTAACAAATACACGGACGTAGATATATATTACAAGAAACCAATAAAAACAACTAGCAGGGATGTCTGATAGGAACAGTTTGCTACGGTTAACGGTTACGTTAAAGTTTGAGGGAGGAAGATGCAAGCTTGCTAGCTAGCGAACACGCATTTGTATCAAAGTAAAAAGCAGTAAAATGACCACGCACTTACAACATGTACGTCCAAATATACGGTACATTTTAGAAATTTTTGATACATTTTAGAGGAAGAAGGCTTCTTTTTCACAGCAGCCATTCCTCCCATTCAAACTTCGTTGTCATAGCAGACAAACAGGAAGACATAGCGGATCTTGGGTCATGTGACATCGCTCGCTCGCGCACCCGCCCACCCACATACACACAATTGAGTGTCAAGTAGATTTGCCTCCAGCAATTTATTTCATTCCACATTGTATGAAAGTGCTCTGAAATCGACAAACCCATTCTTAGTTACAACATTCATATATTCATTCATAAATCATATTCTCAATAAATAAAATGGATGCAGCTAAGTGTAAACTAACGATGATCACTTCCATACAGCTGGGCAGACTGTATCAAAATGTTCTTCTTTAAGCTTCAATCTCAGTATTGCTATAGTATACGTATTAAACAGCAAATAATAATAGAATGTCAACAGAGATAATAATACCAACAGAGTCATAAAAGTTAATAACAACGGAGGTGCATGCATTTATTTACAGCTATAAAAACAGGTTCATCTCCATCTAAGTTTCAAGGCAATATGTAGGCTACTGTAGGATGGAAGAAGGCATCAAATGGAGCTTTGATGGGTTAGTCTGCCTGCCCTTGACAATCAATATGATACATTTATAGCCACTAAACAATAACATTGGACCAACTTGCTCTGATTATAGTTCCTGTGAGTACCAGTCATTCCTCTAAGTCTGTGAAATATGAAAAAAGGTTTTTGTGGCCAGGGAGATGTGGCCCTTCTAAAGGCAATGAAGTGTGAAGGATCCTCCTGTTACGCTGCTCTGCATTTTATACATGTTCAAGCCGTGTCTGTCTGCCTGTCTGTTTAGTGACTGACGCCTTGGCTCTTCTTTTCTCTTTCGCTGTCCGTTGTCTCCCTGTAAACCCCATTGTCTTTTCTGTTACTTTTGCCTGCCTGGGACAACACCTCAGAACTGGTGACAGAAACAAACAAACAAACATGATTGACTTATTTAGAAGATCAACGTTAAGCAAATAACAAAACCAAATTACATTCCATATAAATTCATTCATGTAAATATGAATAGCATTACACTGAAAATATATAATTTTTGGTTTTAATCTCTCGTAATGTTCATTTATAGTGTCATTTGTCAAATATAATTACCTTTGAATGTGAGCTGGTCTGTTGTCCTTGATGAGGTTATTGAGTTTGTAGTAATCCAGGAAGGTTCTAGCCACATTCCTGCCCAGCTTCATGTCTGAGGATGGGGAGTTAAAGCTTATTGTCTAGTTTGGATGAGCCACAGGACAATATTGTCTCCTGGACTGACATAAAAATCTAGCAAAGTAAACTAAAGCATCCAACACTTGTCTGAGACCTACGAGGAGGATGAGATTTAGAATTTTTGATATCTGTAATTTATATTTGCATGACACACCCGAATATATTTGTTCAAACCACTAAATCTGTTCTTGGATGCTGGACACGCATGAAATAAATTGATAGAAAAAAAGCCTTACGATATCCCCTCTTCCATCACTGACACACCCAGCGAGGTGCAGTAAATAACTAGGGACTGGAGAAATGTGCAGTGTAAATCCTCAAGGTACAACACACTGTGTTCTGCACTAAGTGAGGCTAAATCAACTGCATTTCAGTCTCGTCAGCCAAATGCATGATGCTGGCATGAATCACACAGTAGCAATTACTTACTGCTGAGGCCTTATTTAAATTCACAGGTGTATGCACACATCATCCCCCCGCCTGATCCCCACTCAGTACATTAGGGACAATATCAATAACTTCACTACTTTTGAAAACAGTTGATCCTCTATGAATGCTGTTGCTATGCCTGTGATCATTAGGCCGCCGGGGCAAGTAATGATGACAATCTGGTTCACATAATGAAGAAGTGGAGAATACCAGAATACCAACAATGTTCCCAACCACCATGAGTGAGGTTTTAGCAAATGCAGATAAAGAAGAACAATATCACTAAGTAGAAGTGAAATTCATCTTGTCACCGAGGTCCGAGTCCAATGACAAACACCCATCTATATCCATCTGCCAATCCATCTATCCTCCCACCTAAACATCCATCCATCTCCATGCCATCCATCCATCCAGCCATCTGTCCATTTGTCCATATTCCATCACAAAAACACATAGTGGTTTCCCTGTCTCAGGACATTGATGTTTGGAGTAGCTAGCTCCATTCTTCACCAGGCTGAAACCAATGATGGAGCAACACAGAGACATAATCTGTCACTTTCCCCTGTCATTACCTTGTTGATACTCAGATACAGCCTGTCACCCGGCGGACTGTCTGTCTGTCACAACCGTGTGATTGAAACAACTGGCCTACAGAGAAAGATAAGACGGTGATTCAGTCATTTTTTATTTTTTCCAATTTCTTACAATGGTCAAAAAATGACCTGTGCCACATAAATCCTGGCTGCTATATAGGTGAAAAGCTATTGTCCAAAGCCGTTACTTTTAAAGCATCCATCTTTGGCTTGTATGGGCTGTCTGGGTGTAGACTTCGGCTTCTGTAGTTTGTCACGACCCGAACACACACACACACACACACACACACACACACACACACACACACACAGGGGTATTGCCTGTAAGTTAGGGCCTGTGAAAATGTGAGGAAGCTCCTCTGTTTCCTGTCTGTCACCTTGGCCTGTGAGAGTGTGTTTTTGCGTGTGTGCTCAAGTGTCTCTATGGGTCTTCATTCTTCACCCAGCAGGCTGATGGCAACTCTCTCCACACGACTCCGGAGTCTATGTTTATACCCCATCTGGCTGTTTGTCTGCAACTCCTGCATCAGGCCAGAGCTGCCCAGAATGTGTGTGTGTGTGCGTGGACATGTTTGTGTATGGACCTCACAGTCTGTCTCATTAGACTGCTAGCTACAATACTGAGCGGGCCAAGACAAAGCCGCAGATAACCAAACTCAGGCTATGTGGGTCTGTATGTTACGTTTATGCTTCTATTCATGCATCACCTTCCTCACAAGAACATGAGGTGAAACGTAAGAGGTCATACATTAGTTTTATTAAAAAGCTGACCTACACTGACTGACTTGCATACATGCCACTCACAAAAACACAAATATGCTTGCGCACACACACACACACACACACAGACACACACACACTAATTCTCCCTCTCCTTCTACCCTTGGTGTCTTCATTCTGACCTCAGGAAAGTTTTTGGTGTTTTCCTCTTTTCTCTTTGATCAACAGAGCACAGTGCCAGGCCTGAGCTCTTCGGCCAGGCATGCTCAGTGACAGAAATAGCTCCCGGACCCCACCGTGCGCAGATGGCCTCTCAGCTTGGCTTGTCACGACTCACCGTCTATTACAGGAAGTTTTGTGATGGACGGGCAGCTTCTGAAGGAGAAGTTCATCCATGGAACGAATGGTCGGAGACACAGAGGATGCCCCGATTGGTGCTTTCTGGCTCGTTGCCAGGGGCAACCAGCGGGTCTGGAACAAGGCTGCTGTTACAGCAGGAAGTGATGTGTGTGTGCCAGGAAACAGTCAGAGGGCTGTAGCTTGGGTTACAGTGATGGGTGGTGGTGGAAAGATTCAGAAAAACAACCGCTTCAGTCCAGATCTATCTTGCCAGGAGAGGACAGGCAGTCTCTTCTGAATCACCAGATTGCCCAGTGACTCTGATAATACGTTTTATATTGTACCACTGACTTAACTGAATCTCAAAGGATTATTATTACCATTGAGTTATCATTTTGCAGTGCCAGAGAGGTCATAGGAGCTGTCTGTACCAGTTTCACGTTGCACTTCAGAGAATGCTGCAACCTGTCAGCAGCCTGTCTGCCTGTCACCGTGGTGTGTGAGGTGTGCTCTTTAACATCTCGGTACACACTCTGCCCTTGTCTAATCAATAGCAGGTCTTTCTCATGGCTCAAGGGCACGCCACCGTAGGGGCTGATGAGAGATGGGACAAACGAGACAACAGGGAAATGGACATCATGATTTGTTTACCGCAGCTGTTTACTGTTGACACGACATTTAACAGCTTTCACCGTCGTGTCCCTCGTGCCTGGTCCTGGCAGACAGACAGACAAGGTGACGAACAGACAGACAACAAAGGCTCCGATGATAAAATGGACAAGACATGGGGAGAATGTTGTCCAGATCTGATGGGAGTTAACGAGGACAGAAGTGAAGGGGAATTGGAGCCATCAATACAACCCAGTGACAGGCCCTGTCACTGCCCTGACACGTAAAGAACCAATTAGCAATGCTAATTATGAGGCTGGTCAACAACAGCAATACTGAAAGGGACTTTTTTGTCCCCAATAGAGACCCACCAAACCAAGAGACCCTACGTCCTTCTGCCCAAGGGGACAAACACATGCCCATTCAAATCACTGACAGGCGGAACAGTCAAGGAGGAAGCTCGGAAACTTAAGTAAGAATATAAGTAAATGTAAGAGGCAGCAGAAACTCTATCTATCTGCATGGCCTCTCTACTTACTCGTTCTGTCTTGCACTTGAAGGAATATTAGATGCAGCACTCTATTCTGAGCTACGCTGCTCTGAAACGAAACTATATAGATACAACTGATGAAATCAATTCTATTTCACGATAAGAGATTCTACAAGTTAGGCGTTAAAGAAAGTCCTTGATTTGTGTACATACAATAAAACCTCAAGAAAAAAGCATCATGAAGCAAAAGAGCAGGACACAACTTGTTCAAGGGCTATAACCAGATCAGACCTGTTGAAACATTCTGCACCGAATGCTGGACACGCATGTCCCATCTGTACTACCAGTCTCTCTTTATGCCTGTTATCAGTCCTTAAGGTATTCAGCAGAGATAGCCAACATATAAAAGGTGACATGAATACCATCATGACAAGTTACCTTCTCTGCACCTTATTATCATATGAACACTGTTTTGAATACTGTTTTATTTAATTGTTTGTTTGTTTTTCTTTAATCTCTTATTTACTTATTTTTACTTGTTTACTTATTTGTCTTATTTTACTTACTATGTAGAGTTGACTCTGAGACCAAGAATTTCATTACCGGTAATGATGTTTGCATTGTTATCAAGTATATGACAATAAACCTGAAACTTGAACTTGAAAATAGATGTTAAGATTTTCACCAGCGATCTGTGGTTTGCATGGGATTCCACAGGTTGGTGTGTTGCTAGCATCAGCTGCCCATGAATATGAATGGACACATAACCACCATATAGAACCACCACAACAACACGCTATAGGCGTGTGTATTTGTGCATCTTTGTGTGAGTACTCATGTGAACACACCTGTTCGTCTGAGCGTAACTACAGTGTTTGCGCAATCAACTGTGTGCATGCGTGCGTGCGTGCCACACACCTATCCATTTGTGCATGTCTGTGTGATATGATGTGTGTGATGTCTGGTAGTCGAGCATATTTGCCTCCAGGCTAAATCATTTGCATACTTGTCACAGGCTGTCCATTGGGTGTCAGGATCAGCGATGCGTGCTATGTTCCATTGGCAGCTCTGGTATTCACATACGCCCCTGATGGAGTCCCGCTGTTACTGCGTGGTGTGTGTCTGGGTGTCACTTCCTTGTCAGACACATATCGTACAGATTAAGAGAAAACGTCCGTGTGTATGCGTTTGTGTTTGCATGGTGTGTTGTGACTACAGTCGAAGCCAGTTTCATCAGCCATCGGTCCATGCTGTACCAGTGCATCTCTCAACTAGCTGACATCACACGAGCCTGCTGGCTAAACCAATAGGGTTGGACATGACATTAGTAGATATGGATCCATGTGAGTAAAAGCCTTTGTAGGGAGATCGGGGTATCAGAGGCATCTCTCCGTCTGTCTAAAGGACAGCGGGGAATTTACAGGAAGCCAGAAAATGGGTCTGCCTTTCTCTTAGATTTAGAAGTTTGAAAATATGCACTTCACAGTGACAGAGGAAAAGGGCAACAGCCACCCCTCATCCAACTGCAAGAAAACCCCGAGCAAAATCGTCAAATCAAAGGCCATGAGGGAAAGTTGGAGACTGACTGGCTTTCCATGAAGTTTTTGGATAGGGTGAAAAGTCTTTAAAGTCACATGAATGCTCTGTCTCTCCAACACACAAACACGCACACACACACCACGGTGGAAAGCGTCAAGCTGAGTTTTGAACAAGGTCCCAGATTCTCTCAACCTTGATCCACTCCACTATCAGCCTCTCACCTATAATGGTGCTTTAACTTCACAATCTGGACCGGAAAGCCCATCAAAAAGATGCAGTTGGACTACGAAAACAGAACAACCTGGAAACAAATACCAGCCCAGAATCCTTAATTACTTGGAGGTGGGATGTCATTCAGCCTTGAATTTATTTTGTTACAGAAAAGTTTCTGTATGTAAGCACACAGACAAAGACACACACACACACACACACACACACACACACACACACACACACACACACACGTAAAATGCAGGCCCTGAGACCCTTTTCTGAGCACCTCCACACTGTGACAAAAGACGAGGCTGCAAGAAAGGTTAAGATTTCAATTGTGGTGGCTACAAGTCACAGCAGTGGAGAAAAAGAC
>CABFOQ010052779.1:0-10551 GCA_900660455.1 Gephyroberyx darwinii
CATGCTCGTGTTGCGGGGTTTGCTGGGATTAAAGCTGGGAGTGACAGCTTTCCTGTACTCAATGTAGGCTGCAAGATCACCTCACAATGCCAATCACTCCATTTAAAGACTAGAATTCAGTCTGCAAAGTAAAAGAAGGTACAGGATGATGTGTGCATGCCTCTGATTCTTCAGATTGTGTCCAACTGTGCACATAATGTAGAGAATGCGACAATCGGATAATGTGGAAAAGTTGACGTTCTTATTTCTTGTGTTCAGTTGCATTTTGTTTTAATGATATTCAACAGGATGACCTATTATGTTCCATTCACAAGAGAGCATTAGCTATCGCAGCAACTTAACACTTAAGATCCATTGTGTTTGTTTTGTCCATGGTTCAAAACAATCAGACGGACAATAGATAGCTTGCAGTCCATCCTGACAGGTCGATTTAAGTCAATAAGAAAAGAAACAGAAACACACATCAGCTCGACATCGACGCCGCTGACTAAGCTGTTGTAGTCGTTCCTACAGCTTGTTTAATGGCTTAAGATGCTGAGTTTGCATCCTGCAGCCAAAATGAAATAATTCCAATGCAATATGTACACGCTTTGACAATAGCACTCAATGTCCATATAGTGTACTGAACCTAATAAACCCATATCCATAACCTCCACATAAGCCATTCTGTCAATCAACAATGGGTATACGCAAAAAACACAACACAGCAGGGATTTCACATATGCATTGGTTTCTTGCACCCCGGCATAGAAAAAACTTGTTGTTAGACTTTTTGAATTAGATTGATTTATTATGCTTTTTTATATCAATATCAGTCGTGCAATTGCATTATTGCAACAAAGATAAAGCCAGTGACAAACAACAATGCTTGTGGAAATTCAGAATATGCTGTGTGGCACCGCAGTGGGAATGAGAGGGCAAGCACAGTCAGCACCATGGATGATGCACCAAGCAGCCCCGGGTAACTTGGCACCCCAGGCTTTTCCTAGGCGGGTGGAAGGGAACCGATCGGCACATGGACCCAGACGTGCCTGCTCCCAGTTCCCTCATTACCAGCCTCGCTATAAATCCCAGGTCTCTTGGCCATGTGGTGTAGAGACTGTTGTTTATGTTGCCCATGGATTTGGAATCGGGCACCCTAGGGTTGATGCCTGTCGACTTATTCTTACTCCCTCTCTTCTTCAAGGAACACGCGCTGCTGGTGGGCTGGAATGACACTATACTTTGCGCCACAGTATCCCAGACAAGCCTTGATTCTGACCAGGAAATATTTTTGTTCCCTTTAGTCCTTAATAAATAACCTATTTTTGGGTCTACTGTGTCCATGTATTTTACTGTGAATTCTGCCTCAAATTCCCCCTGGGTTGCCACATTTCAATAAACTCAATAAAATTTGAAAGGTAAGGCAGGGGTGTGAATGTGAGTGTTTGTCTCTCTATCTAGGTGGTTGTCTATGTGTTAGCCCTGTGATGCAATGGTGAATGCCTGCTGGGATAGGCTCCAGCCCTCTGTGACCCTGAATAGGAAAAAGCAGTTATGGAAAATGAATGAAGAGGCAATCACACAGCTAAACCAGCAAGTCCAACGGTCTCATGCCTGGGCCAGGACCTTTTGGGCCAGTTTCCCATTCAGGGATTAAGCCTAGTCGTAGACTAAATCACATTTTAAACCTGGATTTATTGAAATGGCTTTCTCAGACATGGATTAAAATAGTCTCAGATTTGCCCTAGTCTTGATTTAAACAATCAGACAATCAGATTTCCAGAAGGAAGATTAAAGCTAATCCAGATCTAAATGAAGGTTTAAATTAAACCTGGCCAGAGGCAGGTTTAACTTCAGATAAAAGGCTTCAGCCAAAGCTTTCATGTGACTCAGTAAGGGGAACCCCTATCCCTCCTTCCTTACAAGTATTTATCACCTTAAGGTTTTTGGCATGTGGAACTAGGCATGGGACGATATGAAAATTTCATGTCACGATTATCCTGGCCAAAATAATTGCGATTCACAATATTATCCCGATAATCATCAAAATATGCTTAAAACTCTTAAAATAGCACTAAAACATACTGGAATCACTTTACTTTGGCACTTTACATTTTGTTAAGAAACAAATATTTTCTTTATTATTGTCCTATTATTTCATCATAGGACACACATCTTGAATAGCTTGAATAACTCAGATCACACAGATAGAGGTACAGCAAGGACAGCAGAATGAATGCAAAAAAAACCAATCAAACAATCTTAAATAAGGTAATCATAAATTATAAGGCCCCCCTTCATAAATAAAGGATAACATTGTGTGAGTCTGTTCTTTAAATAAATTAAAGTCCAACTGGCATTGTGGCGTAGAGTCAAACTATACTACTTTGAACCCATTTTAGTAAAAAAAACCCACCCTGAACAACACTGTGGCACTTTTCTGTCATCAAACAGTACTGCTAGCCTTGTGGCCTAGAGAGTGAGATGAACCATGGTCCTTTTCAAGATAGATTGAAGTGCAAAAATGTCAGCATGTTCACTTTTTTGGCTTTGGTTGTGCTTGTAGAGGAGTGAGAATGTGCGCACTGACACTAAACACTCTCTTGGAAGGAACACAAGTTACAGATATGCATAGAAGCCTGCGTGCACAATATTCACGATTATTCCGATAATGGAAATTCACCACGATAAAATTATCTTGAGTGTTTTTAATCACGATACAAGATAAAATCGTATATCGTCCCATCCCTATGTGGAACCTTCCATCATGAAACAGGAGATTTGTGTGGTGTAAGTGAATCGACCGTGTGCAAAATAGTACACAAAGTCTGCAATGCTATATGTGAATTGAAAGAGGATTACATCAAGTTCACCAAAGCTGCTGACCAGGCCACCTATAAGGTAGAGTTCTATGAATATGGGAACCTCCCCGGAGTAATTGGTTGTATTGATGGATGTTATATTCCCATTAAGTGTCCCTCTACAGCAGATGCTGAGTTCAGGAATCGTAAAAACTATTTTTCAATGAATGTACAAGGTGTGTGCACTCCTACTATGCAGTTCTCCAACATTGTTGCATGTTGGAAAGGTTCAACTCATGACTCAAGGATTTTCCAAAACTCCTCTTTGTATGCTCAGTTTGAAGCGGGACAACAGAGTAGAATCCTACTTGGTGACAGTGGGTATGCACAGACAAACTTCTTGTTCACCCCCTATCTTCATCCAGTCAGACCTGAGCAACAGTGCTACAACCAAGCTCAAATCCACACCAGAGGGCTAGTAGATGTTTGGTATATGGAAGAATCGTTTCCAGTGTCTCAGAAACACATTGCGTTTCGAACCAAGAAGATGCTGCATTGTCATTATTGCAACAGCAGTGCTTCATAATTATTTCAAACAGCATGGCTGCCCAGACCCTCATACTGAAGATGGCAATGACCCACATGTTCCCATGGCTGAGGCAGCCAATGACAGAAATGGACTCACTTACAGAGATACTTTTGCAGCAACAATTGCAGCTCTTCTCATAACAAATGTATCTTGAGTGATACATAAGTATTTGGCATGGATTGGTAACAAAGGTTTTTTTTTTCACAACGGCACTCATGAACTGAAGTTTGGTTCAAAAGAACATTGATACTGCTGCTGCTTCATGTCTCTCTCCTCCTCCTTCATAGACAACTCAACATCAAGGATTTTCATCTTGACTTAATATTCTTCTTTTAAATATTGTAATTTACACTCATGGAATTCTATGGCAAGTTTCTCATGAATGGTCAGCCTTTTCCTCCCCTTGTCCGGCTTCCCGGGTTAGAGACACTGGCTGCTTCTGGCTGCTGCTGGCTGCTGGCTGCTGGGCTGGCTGAGCAGGCCTGACTCTGCCCCTCCCCCTCCAAGATCTGGGTCAAGGTCTTCGAGAAAAGTATTCTAGTATTAGATTTGAGAGGAGTTCAAGAGTTTAGGTCATTGCATCATTTTTATTATGAGAGAGCAAGAGATGACTAACATTATATATTGAGTGGGATAGCACATGCTATCCTACCAAATGAGTATTGGAATGGTCCCCCACCTGAACTGTCCAAATGGTTATCATCTGGGATATCTTCCAAGGGTTGCTGGCCTTCAATAATCCCACTCAACAAGTCCCCCAACTCATCCGTCTCTGGTCTAACTGGGGGTCCCCTACCTGTCTTTTTACAGCATCCTCGCCTTAGCACCATGTGCACATCGTTAATCTAATTGGGCTTCCAAAAGATGATGATGACTAGTCCTTGATTACCTTAGTCTGAGACTCTGTAGTCTAGATCTAATTAATCTTAAATTAAGCAATGTCTCAGAAAGCCATTTGTTTAGTGTGGATTAATTTAAATGGAATTAGCCTAGTCCTGATTTAATTTAAGCCCTGAACGGGAAACCGGCCCTTCAGGTTCAGTTAGACTTCAAATAGAAGAACTGATACACTTAACCTGCAATTGGCTGACCACTGGGGATGAACACTTGACCTTTGATGTGATTTGATGTGAGCATTAGGCTGGGTAACCCATGGCCTGCTTGTTCTAATCACAACCTGGAGAGAGCCCCAGCATCCCATGTGCCCAGACCCAACTCACCTCCCCACTGCTGGCCCTTAACCCCAAGACCAGAAGAAATGTTATTCTTGTGGACAGGAAGGTCACATCGCCTGGAACTGCCCAGGAAGGGAAGAGTCAATGACATCCACCAGCCCCATCAGACCCATCCCAGTAACAGGAAATCTGGGGTACTCTCATGGGACCACTCACTGGTCCCATGGTCCCAGATTTCCTGTTAAGCAAGAGAAGCAGTAGGACCCCAAAGTTCTGCTAGATTCCGGTACTATGGTAACCATGGTAAGACCTGAATTTGCTCCAATGCCCACATCCCGCATCCATGTTACGACCCCTTGGTTTCTATTTTCTGCTAATGATTTCATGTCCTTTTTTACTCAGAAAATCATGCTAATTAGAGATGAGATCATCAGTATACTCTCCACTCCTGAAAGTTCACTTGGTGTTTCCTGGGCTGAATGTCTTTTCTCACAGTTTGATTTAGTTTCCTTAGACACTCTCACCAAGTTAGTTCTGTCATCTAAACCCACGACCTGCATGCTTGACTCTCTGCCTGCTAAACTACTCAAAGACTTTTTCCCTATCCTAGGACCCTCAATTCTCTTAATGATCAATTGGTCGCTCTCCACTGGCACTGTACCCTCCGCCTTTAAAATGGCTGTATTCAAGCCATTATTGAAAAAAACAAACCTTGATCGTGAAGTACTTCAGAACTACAGACCAATCTCAAATCTGCTGTTCCTCTACAAAATACTTTAACGAACTGTAGCCAGCCAACTTACAGATTTATTGTCAAAAAACAACCTATTTGATCCCTTTCAATCTGGCTTTAGATCTTTCCACTCCACCAAAACTGCACTCACAAGAGTGATCAACAATCTCCTGTTAGCTATTGACTCCAACTCAACCTTAGCACTATTGCTACTTGACCTGAGTGCAGCCTTCGACACAAGTGATCATACTCTTGAATCATCTTGAAAATTATATTGGTGTCCGGGGATCAGCACTTTCTTGGTTTAGGTCTTATCTACTTGATAGATCACACTGCGTCTTTTACAACAATATGACCTCAGAGTGTTGCAATGTGGCCTTTGGTGTGCCACAGGGCTCTGTCCTAGGCCCACTACTATTCTTTATCTATATGATACCACTCAGTGACATTATTCACAAATTTGGCATTAACTTCCACTGTTACGCCCATGACACACCAGCTAGACACAGGTATCTGTTTGAGAATAGTATTCTAAATTTTGATACTTGTGTAATTTCCCAGAGCCCATACGTTAAAAACCTTGGGGTAAAATTTGACCCTATCCTCTCATTCAAGTTGCATATTAAGGAGAGTACCAAAACAGCGTTTTATCATCTTCGCAATATTGCCAAGATTCGACCCATGCTAACAAAGGCAGATGCTGAAATTTTAGTACATGCCTTTGTATCATCAAGAATTGATTATTGCAATATCTCTTCCTCTTTTCAGGCTTACCTACTGGGCGCACTAACTGGTTCAGAATGCTGCTGCCAGAATCCTGACTAGGAAATCCAATCCAAAACTAGGAAATTCGACCACACAATGCCCATTCTATCCTCATTACACTGGCTCCCAGTGTAATCAACAGGACGCTGGCTACCTGTCTATCCCAGCAGTCAAAAAGAAAACTGCAGGTAACAGAACCTTTTCTTACCAGGCTCGCCATCTCTGGAACAGTCTGCCTGCCTCAATCAGAGAGGCAGGCTCTATTGAAATCTTTAAGTCAAGGCTAAAAACCTATTTATTCTCTTTATCATTTGACCACAGCCTTGAAGGAGTGGCTCAGTCTCTTGCCAGAGTAAGGCTAAACCAGTTAGCTTACCCTAGCTCAGGTTCCTGCCGATGGATACTAGCATCCTGCCTACATGTCCTATTCTCCTGCTCAACCTGCTCCTGTCCACTGACGCTTGTCATGTTTGTCTGTGTGAGTGAGAGTGCATGTATGGGTGTGTGTGGGTGTGTCTCCTATCTGTTTCAGGCTGCAGCTCGGCAGAGTTGGTGTCTGCGTGGTCCCCCACACCTAGGACGATGCTGACTGAGCGGACATTTGCTGTGGACCCTGGGCAGTGCTCCCAGGCTGCAACTGGGCAGTGTTGGCGCCCGCATGGTCCCCTAGTCCTACGATGACACTGACTGAGCTGCTGTTTGCTGTGATGCCCCACATTAGATCTGGATTTCCCACCCAAATAAACTTTTACACATTGTGTTTTCGCTGCTTGCCCAAAATCGGCATCTATTGCACGCCCGACCGTCCTGGTAGGGGGATCCCTCTCTGAGTAGCCCCTCCCAAGGTTTCTTCCAATTTTTCCCTAAAAGTTTTTTTGGGGAGTTTTTCCTTATCCTCTGTGAGGGTCCAAGGCTGGGGGATGTTGTGTACTAACCATTTATTGTTTTCACACATTGGGCACTGTGAAACCCTTTGAGACTGTAACGGTGATTAAGGGCTATACAAATAAATGTGATTTGATTTTGATTTGGGGGAAATTTTGAATCTCGATGTGATTCAATTTTTATGTTCTGTCTTATTGTGCTGACATAGACAAAGCCACTGAATCGAAAGAAGCAGCTTGTCAGTACCAAGGAAATACGTAGAACCAGTGGGGCTCTGTATCAATGGAAACCTTTCAAATAAACACATACATAAAACACAAATGCAGAATTGTGTGATTGTTGATTGTTGACCACGTGGCTGTACAAGCCTGCAGCAAGAGTGAAGCCATTTGAATGTTTGAGTAATTCATGGGGGCTGAGACGTGAACAGCAATGGTTGATTTTGGAGAAGTCCTTCAGCATAAAGTTGAGGCCGGGGCTGGGGGGCTGGATGCAGGAGAGAATCAAGCTAGTGGGCTGGTTCCCCTTGCATCTGGTGCCGGCTGCAGCCAATTATGGCCAATTAAAGGATTTTAACCTGTGTGTTTGTGTGTCCGGTTAGAGGAGATTGAAAGTCGACAGAAAGGAGCAGTGAGAGAGAGCGGGATGCTCTGATTTGATGCAGTTTAATTATATCACAAATGGTTTTAACATAGCTTGTGTATTACAAACATAATAACAACCCCCATTATGATTTAAAATGCTAATGACTATCAGGTACATTTAATACAAAAAGGTCAATGTCCAGCAGCTTTTTTCAGCCCACTATGTAACTCGTGTTACACTTTAGCCCTGCATGTCAAAAGTTTGTGCTGTCCACTACAGCCTTCATTACAACGTATAATAATAATAAGAAGAAGAAGAAGAAGAAGAATAATAGCTTTAATTTAATAGCCTTTCATAGTATCCAAGGCACTTAACTACAAGAAGAAGAAAGAGTTAACGCTTTTAAACGCTAAAAAGAGCAACAACTAGGCTAAAGGGCTGGGAAAACAATAAAGCAGTTAAAATAAAATAAAATAAAAATACATTTAAAAAACAGGTCCTCCTAAAACATTTAAACCAGTTGGTCTAGTCAACTCATATGCTGAGCAGAATATTAACTGTGTGCAACCAGAATTACCTGGTTGATATGTATGCAAATATGCAATATACATGCAATATACAAGCAACAATTCTTTAAACTATTCCAACTGCAAGATCGGTTCTGCAGTGCTTTGGAGTGTGTGTGAATGTACAGCAAAGCCCCTGGTATAACTACCATAAACAAATGACACCACAGTCAAGACAAATTGGCGGTCTCTATCTCATTGGTATTGTGGGTGCTTGTGTTTCTAATAATTACTACCACATTTCCCATAATCCCCATTGCAAAGTAGAATGTTGCCTCCCCTCCACCCTCCCTAGTGTCTGAAGAGGATAAACATGTTGGAAGTGATTTTTTCCCATCAGCCTTTCACCATCTGCCAGAGACTCAATTTGTGCTTTGCGCCCATTCCCATTCAGGTGAAGACTATCTAAAAGGGGTTGTCGCAAACAAAAAAAGGAATGTTTCTACTCTCAGCTATATCCCTCCGGCTGTCATTTACAGCCCCGTCTTGTAGCTATGATGTGTAGGGTGGTTATGGAAAGTGCTGCTGGATCATTAGGTGTGTATGTGTGTGTCTGCTAATTGCCCAATAATTGGACGCGATGGCAGAACGTAGGCCTTGATGATGAATTACTGGCAGTGAAGCTGTGAGCACAGCAGGTAGGTGGCAGATGCTGCAGGTGCTGAGTCGGTGTGTGTGTGTGGCATTGTGCTTCCCGCTGGTATCACACACACATGGATTTGTGAGGCTTACACACATACAGAAGAATATATGTTCAGAAACATGCACACACACACACATTAAAGAGTGTCAGTGAATTCCAATATAATGTAGGAAGGAGGAGGAGGGGGATCAACTATAGCCTTGGGGAGGCCCACACACACACTTGTAAGTTAGTCACAGCTATGAAGGAGCCATTCAAAGAAGGTTTATACAGAGGCAGCCCACCATGCATGGGAAATTTGCTTGTGGCTGGCTGTAGAGACTGGTGAAAGAAGCTTGTTTAATCTACACTCGATGTGAAGCGTCACTCACACTGGTTCGGGAGCCGTTTCAGTGCTCAGAAGCAAAGGATTCTGCCATTTTTTCCATTGTTCTTTCGCTGTCATGTTCATTTCACCGTCAGTGTCGATTTCCCCCTTAGATAAGAGTTGTCGTCCCACACAGTCTAGCTCAATAAAACTGATGAGGATGGCACTCATCTCTGCACGAAATTAGAAGGATTTATTCCACCTACAGGTTTCATCTACTTCTTAATCAGGGTGCAGTCGAGGAAACAACAAGCTGAGGAAGTGCAAATGGATCTTATCCGATCACAGAAAATACTGGTTCATGGGATAGAGTAGGAGTGGTACATTAAAGCTGCACTAAATACACCTAAATCTGCAAAAGATTAGCCCAAATGAAATTCTGGTGTCTGCTACAATTGCTGGTGTGGAATCTTCTCCATGCAGGAAGTGGGAAGTGGCAAGTCAAAATATGAGCGTGAACTACAGTGTCTCCTAAACAGCAGCGAGGGAGCACTTTGTTCAGAGAAACCAAGGATGGTTGAACCTCTTCACCACCTCCACCCCCACCAGACAGTAAGAAGAAGACATAACCTGAATTCTGGGTACTGAAGTCCTTAAAACTTCCAAACAGTTACCTCTCATTGCCACTTGGGGCCGCCAAAGTGCGAAATTGCCTTGTGCAGTTAAAAGTTTCTAAGAGCAAAATGCCAGCATAGACTTCATATATATAGTACTGTCTTGGGCACATGTGAAGAAAATTCTGTAGAGCGAAGATGCTTTCAAAAATAATCAAACGAAAAGTTTCTAAATATCAAAGAATTTAGTATAAAGAGCAAAAATAATTATCTAAGAAAATAATCTAAGACCAAATTTAAATTTAAAAAATCTAGGGTGCCTTAGACTTTTGCACAGTACCGTATTTGTAAAATAGAGTTTTCGGTTTAAGGTAGCACCCTCAACACAACTAGTAAGTGCGAGTGCGGACCCTACAACAATCACACTGCTTGGCCTATGGGGGCGCTACAATTGCATGTCAAAATAATTATTATTATTATTATAATTATTAATATTATTATCCAGTGACAAATATCATTTATGCAACATGTTTACTGTTGTTTTGTTTCTGTTGGAAAATAAATGTAATTCATGATTTCAGGTTCTAGAATAGGCACCACTTTTTGTTAAGTTGTACAATAGTCAGAACACAATTAATAGGCTAAGTGATGCGCCTGTGCAGTGATACCTGTGTAGTTGAAGTTGCACTTGAACAGTAAAGATGAAGATGAACAGATAATTTTATCATGGTGAATTTCCATTATCGGAATAATCATGAATATTGTGCAGGCTTCTATGTATATCTGCAACTTGGGTTCCTTCCGAGAGAGTGTTTAGTGTCAGTGCGCACATTCTCACTCCTCTACAAGCACAACTAAAGCCAAAAAAGTGAACATGCTGACATTTTTGCACTTCAATCTATCTTG
>CABFOQ010052780.1:0-10154 GCA_900660455.1 Gephyroberyx darwinii
GGCGCGTGGCGGTTTATATGGTTTAATCAGATGATAAGTAGGACGGTGCCATCCCATCCTAATGTTTAATATTTTGGCCATCTTTGGACCAATCGCTTCAGTGTACCAAATGTACCAAATTTCAAAGAAAGTTTTTTTATGGTTTTTAAAAAAATGCAAAATTGCAAATAAAGATTTTAGGTGGACTTTGTGGGTCCTATTGGCAAATATGTTCAGCATGAGGAGATGCACCTGTGTGCCAAGTTTCAGGAATGTAGGTGAAACTGGGTGACAATAGCAAGGGTTTAACTTTGAGACCTCATTATAATGCTTCCTATTGGACAAATTATGATGTTTGCTTTGTCGAGGCTAAAGTTTCAATGTGTCAAAGTATTTTGGCTGAGTTATTGGGCCAAATAGGGGAGAAAATAATAATAATAATAATTATTATTATTATAATAATAATAATAATAATAACACACACGTGAATTTGTGAACATATACACATAGACAAACACATGGGTTAATAGTAGGCGGCTTTGCGACTACAAGGTCACTGGTTTGAATGTCCAGACTTGCTGGGAAAATGTGGGTGGTGAAAGTGAATAAGTAAAACTCTCCCATCCCTCAACAACTACTGCTGAGATGCCTTTGAGCAAGACACTTGCTGCTCTGTGGTTGTACTGGGCAGCTCCCAGAGTGAGAATGTGTGCAACTTAATAAATGTGATGCAGGTGAGGCCAGAACAGAGCATGGGAGACCAAGATGAGATGTGAAGTGGACGAAGAGGATCAGTATTGACGACAGACTCTGTGACTTATTCTATTTTAGTTTCCACATTTGATGCATGACTCCTCAGCATGAGGTAAATATTAGTAGCATACTCCACTAGCCTGGATTCCAACTCCTCTGTCCCAGAAAGCGGCCTGTTGGCTCTGCCAGGCCTGTCAGCTGGATAAATAACAGCAGCTTGGATAAAGACATTATCAATGCTTCTTCCTTTGCTTTGACATGTAGTTGGCACAGACCCAACCACTGAATAATCTGCTCGGGGAATTATGCACTGATTCTAGCAAGCTGTAGGAGTGGCCCTTTAATCGGATAACTTTACACACATTATTTTACAAAAATAGATTATTAGTTTTTGTTGCTGCTATTATTATTATTGTTGTTATAGTTGTTATTATTGTTGTTGTTATTATTGTATCATCATATTATTATACAAATCTGTATAAAATAATGTGTATAAATATATCTGGAAAGGAAACCAGGAATCAATCCCTATACTATTATATCTAAGGCGCATCCATAACCTTGACACATTGTCCTGTTTATTGCATAGAACCAACAAGAAACGAGGAGTCTAACAGCAAACCTTGCTCCCAATCAAGTTACATAAGAAACAGTTGAACTGTAGGATGCAGTAATGCTGCAGTGTTTAGGGCCTGGGAGAGTAAAACATTTATAATGATGAAAATATTCACTTCATAGATTCCATGTATTTTCCCTGGCTTATACTTTACATGAGTTTATTTTAGAGTTACTACATGAGTTGTACATGAGTTACTTTACATTTAATTTCACAGTGAAACATTATAATATTAATAATTTAAACATGTTGGTCTATCAGTCCATCATATGTTTGAAGGTGAAGGTGTGTAAACTGGTCTACACTACTTAAGGTAGGTAGGTAGGAAGGGAAATTTCTTTTCTTTGACAGCAGCTGAGAAATAAAATAACACAACTAAGAATAAAAATTACAATAGGCATAATAAAAATAAAGAATTAAAAAAATCTAAAACTATACTCTACAAAAATCCACAAATCCACAGTGCAAAAGAAAAATAATGTAAGTGAAGCAGTCATCCAAAATAAACTGCAAGTAATCTGATTATGTTACTGAGTTTGAGCATTCTAGTGGATAACGTCACTGACTATGATTTTAAGCACCATGTTAATACACCCCATAATTCACACCCTGACTATTGTGTTATATCAATCGGCAATAGAGAGTAACAAAACATAAACAACATTTATTTATATGAAAATGTAAAGGAGTATTACTTTCATTTTTGAAACAAGCCTTTATCGTTGTTAATCATGAGAATTTACAAAAACATCTCTCCAACACCGTGACATGGTGTTTATTACCATAATAATAACTGTAACATTTAATCATAATGAACCCTCTGTAAATGAGTAATCAGCCAAAGATTTTTAATTGTCTCTGTTTCTCTGTTTCCTGTTTAATCAATAACTAAACTATACTCATGTTGTGGTGGATTTGAATACCAGCAATGATTCTTTCCTTAAATCCTTTCTGATGTGTCCAGTTCTGATTGTTCTATAATCATTCAAACTAGACACCCAAAAACTATCAAACACACAAGGCATGCAACAAGCAGTCTTGAAACCGTGAAACGATGAAATACAACTGTTGGCCCAACAGAAACACAGGCTATCCCCTTTCTTCTGAGAGCGAGTTAAAAGTTATCTTGTGATCTTTTTCATTTAAAATCCTTTGTTGTTGAGACACAAAGCCCTGGCTTGATTTTAGTGACGTCGGAAGCTCTGGAGCAGAGAAAGACAACCCTGCTTAAGCCGAGGGGACTGGGGAAGGTTTGGAAAATAGGCCGGGGACAGGGGAGACGCAGATGGGATCTCAGATGGGATAATTACCTCAAGTCACAAATCCTCCCTGACTCCTCGCTCTGATCCAGACAGGAAGCAAAAAGACAGAGGAAAGTCCAATTAAGTTCTGCTCTTCTCTCTCTTTTTAACTGTTTAACTCTATCTCACTCTCTCTCTCTTTTCAGCGACCACTCTCCCCTTACACCTCTGATCGCTCCCATCTCTCTTTCAGGTCTCTCCACTGCCTTCCCCGTTTCTCCCAGGTCAGAGGTTCAAATACCTGAACCAGCAGGGAAAGTGAATGATACTACCAAAAAACTATCATCAAGGTGCCATTGAGCAAGGCCTTAAAACACCAGTTGCTCCAGTGTAGCTCCTAGCGGCCAATAGTAGCAGACTGTGGTTGTACTGGGCAGCTCCCAGTAGCTGACAGTACAATACTGTGGTTATACTGGTCAGCTCCCAGTGTGAATGTATGGAACTGTATGAAAACCCTCCCCTGGATAAATATAGGTTACAAAAACCAAATCAAAGGGAATCTATGCGCATCTACTGCCTGGTGTCTGAGACATTTGTTTTCATGTCCCTGCATTGTAATGTAGGCTTAGTCTCGTTTTGTGAGATTTGCCGATAATGTTTTTTTAATTTTAGAACATATTACCAAGTGTAATTTTGAAATAGTTTCCTGGAATATCCCATGTTCGCATTTCACCAGAGGGGTCAGAGGTCAGGGACAGCCAGGAGCGGCCCATGTATCAAGGACTGAACACATTGGTTGTTATCTTACTAACCAGTCAACAGTTTGGGCCATGAGGGCCATCATCTGAGGGACAAAACCACACTATGGTCAGGCGCCTGGCTAATACCACAGTGTGACAGACCTTAACATGTATCTACTGCAAGCTTAGTTTTCCTATTAAGTCAACATGAAGCTAAATTGAATAACATCTATCTAAATTAAATAAAAGGGTAATTTCCTGCAGTCATAGAAAAATAACAGAAATTCAACACAACTACAGTATATTTTTTAAATGAACCGATAATTTCATATTTTTAACTAAATTTAACTAACTTTTGTAGATACTTGTTTTTTGTCCAAAAACAGCTAAATGAGTTCAGGTGAATACATAGGATTTCCTGTGATATAATTGTTATGGGACATCTGGTGGCTGTTTAGTTCAACCTACTGGATTCCCAGCTTCCCTAAGTTGCAGACTGACCCCAGATTCAAAGTCAGATACTGTTTCTTTACAGATGATGAATGCACTTATTGGATAAAAGCATCTGCTAAATGCTTGTAATGTAATGTAATGTAATGTGAAAGCCACATTTGTCTCTATTATAAAAAAGGCCTGAGTTCCTCTGGCAGTGGTCTACAGCTTCTTCTACTACTACTACTACTAAGAAAGATTTAGGTGAGGTTGAGGTTTGTTCAAGAGATGACTGACTATATTTCCTCTTTTAGCTATCAATTTACAGGAATGGACAATGCTAATTCTTCCTCCACCTACATTCCACAAAAACATAAAATTCAACTTCCTTCAAAAATTAAGTAATGGATTGGGTTATGCAAATCCCAGTGAGGGGTGCTTATACTAGGCCAGGATAAACAATCTGAACATGCCAGGAAAACAATGTTAAGTAACTTTGCCAAAGCCATCCCTACAGGTCAATTCGAACCTGTAATGTCAAAGACTGACTAAAATGACACTATACCAAAAGTTGGAGCCTGCAGAATACCCTCTGTCATGCAAGTTCTTAATGTCTCATACTTACTATGAAAGGGCAGTTTGAGTACAATAAGGCATTTGTTAGCCTCTGGAAATAGTTTGTCGCCTTCAGCATTGTGGAGAAACTCAATGAGGGAACGCTGTGGAAAGCCCAGGGGAGGCACAGTCGAGGCTCCTGAGGTGAACTCAAGCGTCGTCTACTTCTACAAACATACAAAGAAGAATTTGGCCTACATGGCAAAAATAGATGTCTGACAACAAATTATGGAATTAAAACACCTAACTGGTGAAAGAAATGTACAATCATGCATCTGAATTTAGTAATTTATGAATTAATGCATGTAATCGCAAACAATAAATGTGAGGGGCTTTGTAAATTTTGTTTCCGGAGAGACTGGTTACTTGATGTTCATGATATTTTAAGGCAATATTTACCCCTTGTTCCTTGAACCAGATATCTGATTTCCCAGATGTTGCCTGTTAAGGTGGAGAAGAAATCTTTTGCCTCCAGTGGTTTCACTGCGTTGATGAACAGGTCCTCAAATATTTTAGAATGAGTCCTAAGCTCCTCAAGGAAACCCAAAGTTTTGAAGCCCTCTTCAAACCTGAATCAGAGATATATAGACGACAAAATAACACAATGCATTTAATTTTGCTCTCTTGCATTTTGAGGTAGGCAACTGCCCATTCAGTTACAAAGTATAGGCTATGGACCAGAGAATCATCTTGAAAACTCAAGGGTGGTGTAAAAGATTTTCAACTTGAAAAATGGTATTCTGTTATGATATAAAAACACACCTAGCCCTACAAGTGTGTGTGTGTGTTTGTGTGTGTGGCCCTGATGGATAAATTGCTTACTGTCTGAATGCCACAGGCATCCATCCATCCACAAAGTAATCTGCTGCAGATTGGACCAGGGAATCCCTCTCCTCCAAGGATGAGATGTACCTTAGTGCTCCCATCATACTCAGGCTGTCTGCAGCATTTGCCTTCTGGATGCCTTCTCTTTTATCTAAAAATAAAGCCATTTGAGAAGCGGCTACCTTGAAAGCACAAATTTCAGAAGCAAATTGCAGCAGGTTGGCCTAGCGGTTAGTGAGGCTGACACATCACCGGCACCACCGGGAGGTTGCATTCCAGCTGTGAGCTGGTGATTGAAAAATGACTGGTGTCACAGCTACGATGCCCACCAACACTGCTGAAGTGCCCTTGAGCAAGACACTTAACCCCAGGAACTGCTCCAGGCACGCCGTTCAATGCCTGCGCTCTGCCTGACCTGAAAATGCATGCATGTGTGTGGGGTGATATGTTGTGTGTAAATGTAGTCAGGGGTGTGCAGAAAAAGAATTTCACTGCATGTATGTGATGAAGTTCATTCATGAATCTGTTTCTCTCTCTTTACATCAACTTCTTAAATTGCAGTTACTGACATGCACACGGCATTCCTCGTGATTATACTCACCTTTGATTTTTTTTCTTTGAAGGTGTCTCCAACTTCATCAAACAAGGCAGGATATGTAGATTTGCGGCAGAGCTGAAGAAGGCCAACTCCCCCATGAATTACACACACTGACAACATTCTTCCAATCAGTGTGTACAGTCCAGTCTAAAGAGCTAAAAAAAAAAACAACACATAAAGGAAGAACTTCAATAGCAGCAGATGTGAATATTTTGTCTACTGACCAAGACTGTGAGTAATTACAGTGGAGTGGGGTCCAAAGGTCCACTACCAAGAGTTACCAGTTAACAGTTTTTTTTTTTACTCAGTTGATACTCCTTATTCAACAATGCATTATTAAGAACTGATACAAATGAATATTTTTAGATCTTTGAGAAATGCTTGTATGAAATTGAACTATATCTGAATATCTTGTTGGCTAACCATTTGGTAAGGTTTTCTGAAATTGTTGTCACACCATATATTTCATTCAAACATATGCTCCTAATACACAGTGTGAATTGTTTTAATCTTTTAACCAGATATTGAGATATAAAATTATTATTATGTTTGAGAAATATAATTTGACTAAAAAAATGCATTAGTTTTGATAAATTGATGAAACAAAAGAGTTCTTGGTATCTCTCGTGGTAGACTTTTGGACCCCACTGTACATACCTGCAATACTTCAGCTAGAGGTACAGCCTACTCTACCCAAGTACTTGCTTTAACAGAAGTGACTTGGACCTTCCTTTGTCTCTTGCCTCGATCACCTCTGGCAAGCTCAAACCAAGCCAAGCTGAGCCTTACTTGGGGATAGCCCTGATAGGCAAATTGCTTAAATTGTGCTGAACTCCAATTCAGGTCAGGTTCCTCTTTGTCCTTCTGTCTGACCTACAGGTCTCCTGAAAAAAGATGAAAATGATTGGAGGACTAGCAAAGGTAATTAATAATTGCAATTCTTGTTCAAAAAGATTACATTTTCTCAGCAATGATTTCAACTCGAGTAGTTCTTTTTATTGTGTAAACACAATAAAAAATTGTACTTGTTCTCTTGGTGTGAGGAGCTGTGTGTAGTTTGGGCCAGGGATTATTAATAATCATAATTCTGCAGTTTAGGGTGGTGATACACAATTCTTTAGGCAATGTAAATGGGTAATGTTCCCAGTGAGTGGGAGTAAGATAACTTTTATTCCAATATTTGCTGGCAATAAGATGTTCCTGTGTGATTAAAACACAGGATACAATACACAAAATGTTGTCCCATATATCCCAGCCCTACTGTTAGGTTGCATTAATGTTTTTTTATACAGTTGTAAGAAAAAAGTTTGTGAACCATTTTGAATCACCTGCATCTTCATATAAGTCATAGCAAACAAACACAATGTGATTTAATAAATAACACACAAATATGTACTTTTACATGGTTTTATTGAACATATTGTTCAAACATTAACAGCCTAAGCTGGAAAAAGTATGTGAATCTCTAGGATAATGATTTCTATGAAAGGGGGGAATTGAGGTCAGGCGATCCAATCAATTAGATGACATTCAGGTGTGGGTTAGAGGTGTCCTGTCATATTAAAAACCCACAAAGTTTGGTTATTGCCCTCTAAAAAAAGACATCTGTTAATGTGGAATATGCCCCAGTCAAAATGTTGCTCTCCGTGCATCACGCATACTGACAGTTCCATGTTGGATGACAATCATTCACACCACAACCACACTTGTTTATAGTTAGAATGAAAAATGTATGGTATTTTTTCTTGCTTGAGGGATTTATATCAAAGTTAAATTGGCCAACGTATCATCCACAAAAAGGGTTCGTAGTCAAGTCAAGTTTATTTATAGAGCACATTTCACACTCAATGGCATTTCAAAGTGCTTTACATAGATAAAAACAGAATAATAAAAAGCTAAAATATCAAAATATATAAAAGAAAAATATTATTAGCTAATTATTTTTAGCAAAGTGGTCTTTTTGGGAAGTCCAGATAGAAGACAATACAATAGTCCACCTTGCTGGAGATAAAGGCATGGATTAGTTTCTCTAATTCTTGCAAATATTTTGTTTTAGTCTTTATAGTTGTAGACTCAAGGTGAGCAATAACTTTTAGTCTTCCTTCTATGTTTCCAAATAGAATTTTCTCTGTCTTGTCATTATTTAATTGAAGGAAATTTTGTTGCATCCAGTTATTCACTTGATACAGTGAGTCTAAGGGGCTATGGTTGTTTGGAGAAAGGACTAGGTAAATCTGTGTTGTCTGTGTAGCAGTGGTAAACAATCTTCTTGTCATGCATGATTTGGCTCAGATGAAGCATGTATAGGTTAAATAATAGAGGACCAAGAATGGAACCTTGGGGACTCCGCACGTCATGGAGGTCCACTCTGATTCATAATTATCAATGGCAACAACATAGCCTCTGCCTTGTAGATATGACCTGAAGCAGCTGAAAAAGCTTTTGAATAGGATCTGTTCATGCTGCATCACTTGGTAAAGCCATAAGAAAATAGCATAGAACATGCCTGCACTTTGCCGGCGCAAAGCCCCGACATCTGCCATGCACCGTCATGCAAATAGAGCCCCATGTCTGTATGGGAGATGTATTTATGTCTTTATAGTAACATCACAGCTTGGGAGAGACGTGTTCATGTCTATAGAGGAACATAACTGCCTGATAGAAATGTGTTTATGCCCTGCAGGAAGCTGACAGAGCTGTCACAGTGCATCGCCTTCAAACAGCAGAGATCATGAACGTTCTGCCAATCTTCAAAATCCCCTATAAACAACTGGTTTGATGCATGTACTAACATGTACTAAGGTATCATCAGTGTATTTAAATAAATGAAAAGATCTTTATTTGTATTTGCTGAGCTCAATGAACATTTGTTATAATGAAACGTGCTTAGTTAAGGTAAATTAAGGTACTACTTAAGGCAAATTCTTTATAATAATTATCTTTTATACTACAATTTGTTATGGTGAAAGACTAAAGTAAGCGAAAAGTGCCTTGATAAGTGCGAAATAAATCTGACAACACAAAACCTTGAGACAATGGCAGAAAAGTATGAACACAGTAAGACCTAATAGAAAATAACAAAATTTAAGAAAAAAATAAATAAATATGGTATTACATTTGAAATACCCAGTGCCATCAAAAAGCTAAGTGAATTGGCTCAAAGTCATATGACTTTGCCACCTAGTGTATTAAAATTTACTTTCTGTATATTTTGCCCTTCTCTCCGTGAGAGATGCAAATTTCTCAATGACTCTATGGTTAAAGTCGGGGATGTCTTTGACAAGTTTCTTCTCCATAGAGAGCATGGCCAATGCATTGAGACAATCCTGTGTTCCTGAGGAAGGTCTTGATTCTCTTCAGTGTTGAGAAGCACCTCAGATTCAGCTGTAGTCATAGGAGTTGTGATGAGGATCTTCAGCAGAGCCACAGTCTCTGACAAGGTGTCCTGAAGATTGTTCTCCATGAAGAGCTGGTACAGAACCACAGCACCACTACAGTTCTTGAACTCATCATTGCTCATCATGGGCTTTGTCAATGTAGCGGATCACAAGCACCAGTTGACACTGAGTGGAAATGTCCGTTGTTTCATCAGCCTGGATGGAGACAAAGTCTGCACTCCTGATTTCTTCAACGATGCGGTCTCTCAAAACTGAGAGCATATAGTCAAGGAGTTCATTCTGGACTGTCTTAGATGTTCCCTTAAACACGGTAGCAGTCTGCAGACGCTCTTGTAGAACTATATCTAGTGATGCTACAAAATCCACCAATCCTCTAAAAACACCAGGATTTTCTGAGCTTTCACTTTCATCATGGCCACGCAGGGCTAGCTCAAAGGCACCACAGAACTTGACACAGTCTATTATTTTGGACAGGATGTGCCTGTTTTTGTCAACCTCCTCATTATGCTTACGGATCCCTATCCTGTAGCCTTCATCATATGTTTACTTTCCCAAACGTGGCTAGTCGCATTGCATTTTCCATGTGAACCCATAGTTTGTTCATGCTTTTTTGTTTGTTCTGATATGTGCTTTAAATCATTCAAACCTGTCTGAATCCATGCTGGGTTTGGTCCTGTCATTTGAAAAAGGATGCAGGGAAAGCAAAATAAAGCATTGGTGTGACTACATGCAGTTAGTCAAGCCTTCTTGCTAAACCAGCTCCTTGAAAACGACCGAGTATATTGGCTTCCTCTGTCTTTGGATTGTTGTTGAATTTTGATGTCAGGCTGATCAGGTCCAAGCTCTTTGACTCTGAGCTTCTCTTGCAATGTTCTTCTCTCAAAGGCGTTATTTTTAGTGACTTAACTGAATTTTCTTTCTCCATTCTAGCTAGCTAAATTCTGTTACACAAGTCTC
>CABFOQ010052781.1:0-15422 GCA_900660455.1 Gephyroberyx darwinii
TGTCTACTGTAAACACAACTGACCTATATTCATATAAACATACACAGTTTAATTTGTTTTTAAATTAATATTTGCAAATTAGCCCAAGGCTCCTCCAGAATTAATAACAAGCCTCTAATCTGTGATATCATATTTTTATTATTATAACATTATAAAACTTTATTTTGTATATCACTTTTTGCAAGTGCTATACAAATAAATTAGAAACAAACATCCTACTCATCATTTTATTGTGCTAACAGTTATGAACCAGGTAGTGTGGCCATCTCTCTGGAACATCAATGGGCTTTGACGAGATTCTTGCCTCTCTTTGATCATGTCCACAAATCTAAACTGAAATGTCCAAGATAATAGACGTAAGTGATTTCTCCTTTAGGGTTGTTTTATAAGACTTAAGGCCAGTGGGGGGCTTGGCCTTTCTAGTATTATTGTACAGTAAATGACTGTAATGTAATGTTACATAGCTTCCATTAGAGAGTGGCATACATACTGAGAACCAGATTTGAACTCAGAAATACACCTTCACCCTGCCCACTGCCCCAGTGTGAAATGTGTTGTTGTACAAAGAACCAGCAGCCATGGTGATGCACAGAGAGGTCTTCCCATGACTCCTGGCTGCATGGTCTGCTAATTGGCCTCTTGGTGAAGCTGCTTAGTGCCATTTGAGTGTCCAGCTGTCCACAGAGAGGCCTTGTGTATGTTACTGTAAATGACTGGATGGATGCAGCAAATAAGTGTGGGGCTCCTCAGAGGCTCATTACTGTGAGAATGACTGACAACATGGTAAACATGATGAAATCACACATGCTTCCCTCCCTGCTGCCCACTTGTTTTCCATGCCATATGAAACTTTATTCAAAAAAGAACAAAATAAAATGCGTTAAAATATACAGTATGAAACCTAAGCTATATAAAATGACATGCATGGGAATTTCAGAAGAATACATCACTGAGAAATCCATATTGACACAAAGTAATGCTTGGACATACAAACAAATTATCTTAGTCTGTTGGAGGTCTGTTGTCCTGGATCATGTGTGTCAGTAGCTACTGTACTACTATGTTAGTCTGTTAGAGGTCAAGTCAAGTTTATTTGTCACATGTAGTAGATACAGCAGGTGTGTTCCATACAGTCAAATGCTTACAAGTCTTGCCTACAGTGCAAAAGACACTAGAATCAAAATTGAGTAGAATAATAACAATAAAAATAAATATATACAGGATAAAGTGTATGAGTACAGGCTGACGAATAGTGCAGTTGTGTATAGTTGAAGGCAATAATATACAGTACATAAGAGATGTAAATATCAAAACATATAAGTATAAGTCCAGGATGAAAGGCAGGGGTGGGTGGTAGAGTCTGTAAGGTGCGTAGAGTCAGTGCAGGTTAGGTATGGAGTAGATCGACAGGGATGCCATCGGTCAGCTGTTCATAATGTGTAATTGATTGGCCTGGCCTGCCAAGCATGCTACTGACAAAATGTGCATTCAATATTGAGCTGACTTGAGAGCAGCACTGTGTCCAGTGTGTTCAGAAGCCAGTTTGTTTATGCCAATAGATTTCAGATGTTGAAAGATACATGTTTCATGTTTAGAATGTAGTGGTTTAAGCTTGGTGTGGAATAGAGCATTAAAGAGTTTGCTGACCATAGCTAGCAGTCAGGCTATACTATGCATGCCAGTGCAAGTCACACAGGGAGAGCATTATAGAGCATGTCCAGTACTAGGTAGCTAGGTACTTTATTAATCCCCGGGGGGAAATTTCTTTCATAAAGTACCTACCTACCTTCCTAGCACTGGACATGCTCTATCATGACCCCTATCTATTCAGTAAGAGAGGGGGTGCAGGGTTCTCGTTGTGACGGTCCGGGCAGGGCCCAACAATTACCCATACGCCCATCACCATACTTTCCATTCTCTGCTTGTGAGCTATCTCTATCCAATCAAAGGAACCAAGAGGATCCTCCTTCCTCAATGCGCGTACCTCCCTTAACTTTAAGTTCATGGAGGAAGGTTTATTGTAGGAGGAGGCCAGACCGTCCTGTGTGCCAAGCAATTTGTTTACCTGGCTTAGTTAAGATATGTTACATTAGCATTACCTGCGCGTTAGATGGACCCCCAAGCATTAGCTGGGTGTTCTTTTGTATCCAGACTTCTCCATTGCTCAAAAAACCTTTGAGAAATTACATGATCTTGTTAGTTTAGATGAAGGTGTTACGTATGACAGTGCTGTTTTAGTCCTCCCACCCTGTAGGTGGAGTAAAAGATGTCTGACACCGCTGGAATGATTGACAATCTGCCACACCAGCTCCAGTCTGCATAAAAGCAGTCCTCCCCCCATCAGCGGGTCTCTTTCCAGCAGGCGGCAGGAGCAGTGTTCTTAGCCACCATTTTTTTCTTTCCCCCCTTTTCCCCTTTTGGTTTTGGTCATGATTTGTAGTTAATAAACCACTTCCTTTTTGCAACTTAAGGTTTTTGTCAATGTCCCTTTATGTTATTTCAGGGTCATAACAGAAGGGTCCACATCTAATCTTGGAATCTGACATGCTGCTGGCTGTCACCTCAGTAAAAAGCACATGTATTAAGATTGGTACATGTTATTGCTACACATAGGCTAAGTACATCTAGCGGTGTAGGATATTTCCTTTCAATCAACATACTGATTACCTAAAGATACGGATACCTAATCTTCACCAGACACTGTTCCACTGCTAACCTCTCTGTCACTCCTCTCCATCTCTCTGACCACTACTTCATGTCCTACTCTCTCTCTCTCTCCTCTCCCCTCTTACATCCTCCCCCTAACCACATGGTTTCTTTCCGTCGCAATCTCCGCTCGCTCTCCCCCACTGATCTTTCGGCCCAATCCCAATTCACCCCTTGCCCCTACCACTTAGCCCTACCCCTCCGTTTTGCACATTCACGTGTAGGGGTAGGGTGTCCCGATTCTTGTTGGGATCGAGGGGTAGGGCGAAGTGTACGGGCTACATAGCCCTCCAAACAGAGATTTTCCGACAATCATCGGCAAGATGGTGGTGAACGCTGCACAAGCAACAAAAGGAAACCACAAATGTAATATTTTCTCCATTAATAAAGATTTAAAAAGATATTATAACCGTTGTATTATCTTAGTTTAATGTCGTTTCAATGTATTATAGACCTTTTCTTTATAACAAGCACAACAAAAAAAATCGCTAGCATGCCGATCGTCACAACATTGTTTTAAGGCTGATTTGTGCAGGACAGTCCCGCATTTTGACATATTTCCATGTCGCATTTCCCCCGTTTGATGGCAGATGACGCTGAAATATAACTAAAGTCAGCAGCGAAGTTGCTGCACTTGTTACCGCTCCTCTAATATCAGTGCAGACTGGCAGGGTAACGTTAGGAGCACAGGTTGCTAGCCTACAGACCACCGCTAACGCTATTCTGTCATGAAGTGGTAATGAAGCATGGTCATGGTATAAGTTGTGAACGAATCATGAGCGTCCATGCTTTTCTATCTCTGTCATTGTGATAATACCATTATTGCCAAACTCGACATGTCTGTTTACGTAAACGCCAACGACGATGACATGATGATGTATCAGGGTCATGAAGGGTTGTCCCATTTCGTAGGGGAAGATTACAACCACTACCCCTTGTAACTCTGTTCTGAGGGGCACTCGAAAATGAGGGGTAGGGGTAAAAATGAGAAATGAGATTGGGCCTAAGACTTCTCTGTATTCCCTTGATGTCAAGTTGTCCAAGTGCAGAGGAAGACAAACAGCCTCCCACCACCATGGACCATAGAGAGAAGGTTATTTTGGTGGTCAGCAGTTTTGGGTTCTCAACAAACATTTAATCAAACAATTCCATTTTTGGACTCGTGTCCAGAGAACAGATTTCCAAAAATCTTTAGGTTTGTCTCTGGCAAACCTAAGACAGGCAGCTTTGTTCTTCTGACAGAGGCTTCTTCCTGGGTACCATTCCATGAAAGCCATTTCTATTCAGTGTTCTTCTTATTGTTGATGGATACAAAATTACATCAGATGTAGCAACGAAAGCTGATAGATCTCTGGGTGTTATTCTCTTTTTCTCTCTTTTTAAAAATTTTTTTTTTTTTTACTATTTTTCTTGTGGCTTTAGAAGTATCTCAATATCTGTCCTGTTAAATTCCCTCCATCTGTATATTATTTGACCCACAGTGAACTGATGGAGCCCAAATCTTTTTGATATGACTTGCTAACCTTCCCCACACTGATGTACACTACTTCCTGAGATCCTCCTAGGTCTCCTTGGATTGTAGCATTGTGTTTTTCTTTAACCTGCATGGGTAACACTAAAGATCCGACCTTTCACTGGTTAACTTCATTCCCAATTATTTACCTACCTGATTCTTCTTCCTTACTTGATTTAACTAATGCAAGAGGGGTTTACTTATTTTTGCACCTGCACTAATTCCCTTTAAACTTTAAATTGTTAATTAATTGTTAAACATAGATCCTTTATTTCACTTTAGAAAAGGTTAATTTTGATTCAAGGATTGCACCTCAAAATTTCTATAACCACACAAGGTGTTCACAAACTTTCAAGCATAACTGTATATACACATGCGCACGCACACACACATACATACAATCACATATAGACACACATGCATACAGAAATACACACACAAACATGGAAACATGCCATCACATCTACACTCCCTATAGTTTTACTGAAATTCAGCTGCAGTCCAATCAGATTGAAGGGAGGTTTGGCCATACTGTTGTAGCAAATCAAATCTCTCGGAGAGCTTACGCTTTCTATTGTCTTTCTACTTGTTATTTTTCTATCTGAAACATGAAAGAGTTGTCTGGATAGAGGTAGATCTTTTTTAAATTCCTGACATGGTAGTGTAGCAGAGAGCTGTAAAATTCTTTCTAAATCTTGTTTTGTTATCATTGTTGACACTATGACACTCATCTGTGTGTTGAAAAAAGGTATATTGAGCCAGGTTAGTGAGTCACCATGGTTTTTCTATTTTAAAAAATATATTAAATATTAATTTTCTTATTGTGATAAACAAAAAGCACTATTTTAAATGGAATATATTTTGGCATGTTGTGTGTCAAGTTGGCCACATCCACTGCCCCATAGGCAAGTAATTGGGCAACTATACACAAGGCCCACCCAATGAGAAACAAGGTGTTGAGACAACTATTTTCTTAATGTTGCCCTTTGTATTGCCCAATGTCAAAGAGACAGTTGTTGCTTGAACCAGATGGAAGCAGATTTTAGGGTTAGTGTTAGGGTGAGCGACAGTAAGCTGACAGATTGCTTAGAAACCAATCAGAATCAGAGCTAGGCTAAAGAAGCTGCCTTCACTTTAAATATCACTGGGACAGCATTTTTTCAGCGTAGTGGCACAGTTCTACAGCAAGGACAAGCAGGGCTTACCAAGTCCAAGTCCAGTGGAGTATTCAACCTACCTTACATTAGCAGGGACTTGGTGAGGCTTTGACGGTCTGAGGGCCTGTGCACACAATGGGCCTCATTCACAAAACATTTCTTAAATTATTTGTAAATTTGCCGTATTTATGTGCATACTAAAACACAAACGTGGGATTCATGAAACATGCGGGAAACCTCAATTTGTTCATAGAACAGGTGTATGTTTGAATATTTGATGAACCAATCGTTGGTAAATTGGATGGCGTGCCTGTTGAAGCCGGGTGCAGGTAAACACTGTTCAACACTGTAAAAGGCTGCAGACTGAAGGGTTGTGTTCAAGTAAACCAGGGAAAAGAGGAAGAGAGGAACTTGGCGGAGTCTGAAATGGAAGTGTTGCGTTCATGAGCGAAAAAAAAGAAGAGTTTTCAGAAACAGCAGTGAGTCACAAGAACTGATAAAAGTAAAGCATGGCAAGAAATTATTAACGCTGTCAACGCTGTTTCAGCAGAAACACACACCGTTGCTGAGGTAAAAAAAGAAACAAGTTTGACATGAAATTAGATTGAGGAGAAGTAGAGGCATATTATCAGCATCAGGAGGACGGCAGCACTGAGCCACTATCCAACATGGATCAGAGATCAATCAATAACAGGAGAGAACTGACTGTCGGGTGTCCAGTTGGCATTGGAGCTGGACTCAGATCAGATCCAGGCTGCATCTTCATCAGATGGTAGGACTATGTTATTGTATTGGTAAGGTTTGACATGGATTGACCAATCCATTACAAGTTCCATTACAAGTTGGATAATCTTGCATTATTATGAATGAGGACAGTTCAGCCTATTAGGTCTTTATTTTCTACAAGGCCACTGAAACATCTTGTTGTTGTTGAGGTTTGGCACTACTGCAATTGATTTTTCATAAAGAATAAGCCGTTCTAAGAGCCTTCCCGCATGTTTCCTACACACAAATAAATTCCTGCATGTTTCCAAACACAAATAGTTTTTGTTTGTACCAACGAACAAATTCAGATACAAAAAATATGATGAATCAGACTATGTTCGTAGAAACGTTGGTACGAACGCTTTATGATTAAATCTGATTTTACCTACATTTCGTGAATGAGGCCCAATGTGTTTTTTAAAAGCACTAGTGGCTATAGCATGCTTTTGTAAAGTTAGACTCACTTGCTGCTCCATGTAATATGCCTTGCTTCTATTTTTTCACATGCCAAAGCAGAATACCCTTCAACCTTTGCGCAAGGTATGCAGGAAAGGTGCATGGAACATTCAACCAAGATTAATGATTGATTGGTAGCTTAATTTGAACATTCAGAACTCAGGTTGGTGTCATCAGCTGAGTAAAAATTATAAGTCTTGTTGCATGCTACCAATGTGAACATGCTATAAAACAAAATTCTTCCAGAATAATTTGAGCCATTATTTATCTCTGTGTGACCTAGAGCTGGTTCCTGCCTCAATGCTTGAGAAACACTGTGCCAGGACAGATTCACTGGGTAGGGGATGACAAGGGTTAGGGTAAGGCTTAGTGGTAGGGTCATGGTTCAAGGCCTAGGGTTAGTAGGAAGAATTTTGTTTCACTTGATGAATGCAATGATTGATTTGACAATGTTTTGAGAAGTGAGTTTGAATTGGAATAATTTGCAAGATGTCAAAATAGAAGTAGGAGAGGAAGTTTTCTCTCCCAAATGAAGCAATCTCTGGTAAAGGTGGACTACTTAATGGGGTCTTATAAACCAACCTGAATTATGATGCCATAGGAAGATTTGATTATCTTTTATAATGACCACATGCAATGAACTAAACACACACACAGACATACTTCAACATATAAAGTACGTTGTTATATATATATTTTATATCTCTAATTTTGTGAGCAGTGTTATTTGAATCACCTGGTTGGGTGTCATTCAAGCAACAGTGTTGTGACAGGCTGAATTGGGCCAGAACACACAGTCAGTGGGAATTCAATTCTTCCTCTACTCCACTTTTCTTAAAGCTTGAAGATAGAACACAAACTTAGAGTCCTGCCCTAGACATGAGAACCCCCCCAAAATGATGGGGAATGCGGTGAGGAGCAGGGTGGAGGAGAATGGAGTTTGGCCTCTAGCTAGCTGGCCACAGCGGACCAGCGTTACCACCTGCCGGGGCTGGGCAAGGTGGCCTCCTAGCTGGCTAGCTGATGGGGAGCGGAGCTGGCCATTAGAGAGCGGGAGGATGCCAGGGGCTGGCAACGGACTGGAGAAAGGGGGATAGAGGCTGGGGATGACAGGGAAGGGATGAAGTGGGTTAGCATCACCACCACCAGCAATATGCACTTGCAATATCCACTTAGGCTTACCAAGTGGTTAGGGCTGAAGCGATCGCTGGATGGCCATGATAGCCGAAGTGTCAGGTCTGATGTATGAGAGGAATGCAGGGAGTTGTTGCATGGAGGAGCTCGAGGCACTAGTTAAGAGCCAGAGGGAATATCGAGAGTGCAGTGTTATGTGTTTCACTGAGACATGGCTGCAGGATCATATCCCCGACTTGAACGATAGCATTGATGGCTTCCAGACTGTTCGGGCAGACAGAGACACCAGAGCGAGCAGTAAGCGGGAATGAGGGGGGCTTGCCATTCTTGTTAACAGATGGTGTGATCCTTGGCATATTACTGTTAAGGAACATTTCTGTAGCCCGGACATTGAACCTGCGCCCCTACTATCTGCCGAGAGAGTTCACGGCCGCCATTGTTGTTGCTGTTTACATTCTGGACATGGCCACAGCAAGTGACATCATCCACTCCATGACTGCCAGGTTACAGACACAACACCCTAGCGCCTTCTTGGCGATCTCTGGAGATTTCAACCATGTCTCTCTCTCCTCTACACTGCCCACCTTCAAACAGTTTGTCAAGTGACTACCAGGGAAAATAAGACTTTGGACTTGCTGTATGCCAATGTCAAGATGGCATACAGGCAGCTCCACTGCACTCCCACCCCTCATGAACCACAACCTGGTCCACCTCTCGCCCCTCTACAGGCCTGTTGTGGTCACCAGCGGCAGATGGTCACTGGAGGTAACAAAATATAATAAGCAATAGTAAACAAAATTTTCAGTTTTCTATCAGTTAAATAGGAGGAAAAGGGGCAGTTCCCGAAAACCCATTGCCCCAGTCTGTTAATAAGGATGCAATGATCAATTGTGTCAAAAGCAGCACTTCAAGCAGTACTAGTATAGAGCACTTACTGGCATCAGCATTTATCAGGAGATCACTAGTGACCCTTAGAACGGCTGTTTCGGTACTGGAACCAGAAATTTCTCAAATTTATTGTTTCTTTTCAATATTTGTAGAAGTTGGACTGATACAACCTTCTCCGAAATTTTAGAAATAAAGAACTTTGAGATAGGCCTATAGTTAATAAGGACTGATGGATCGAGGCCAGGTTTTTTCAGGAGAGGCTAATATGCCATTTTAAAATAATCAGGGACCAAAAAATAGAGAGCTGTTGATAATTGAAGGTAAGCTGTTCCTGCAGAGAGATCGGTACAAACTGACATTGTCTCTATGAGGTCAGATATCATCAACCTTGTCAACAAAGAAATATAGAAACCTATCAGAGTCTGCATTGGGAGAAGCAGAATAAACACAGAGAGTAGGGTTCACAAGGCAATCAATAGTACCTGCATCTGCGTGATTTGGGTTCATGAATTTTTAACAGAAGACTTGGATCTAGTATGTGAAGATTGGGATGTCTGTTCAGGAATGTGGGGAGTCTCCGTTGCAAGTCCAGAACCCAAGAACCAGGGAAGCAGAAAGTCATAGGTGGGCCAGTGGAAAAAGGCAGGGAGACATCGTCGACAGCTGCATGGCGAGGGATAAGTGTGGTGGTGGCTGAGTCAGAGACAGGAGGGGAAGCAGGAATTGGGTTGTATGATCAGATTGTAACTGAGTGCTGCAGGCAACCATTGACAGGTCCCCATCCAGACCCTCAACTCCTTTGCCTTTGCTCCTGACCACCACATCATGGACAAGGAGTGGAACAGCTATCAGGGGAAATGCCCATTCCAAGCGATGGTAACATCGGTTACTAAAGTTGTCCCCTTCTTCTCCTGAGCCATTAGCCTCTACAGGTTCATTGCCTTGGATAGCAAGGCGATTTTCCTCACCAGGTACTAGTAGCCAGGGAAGTAGCTAGAGGATGTGTCATCGTTTGGTAAATGATTGCCTAGGGGACCAGGGTTCACTGTGACCCAAGATTGTGAAGGATGAGGTTTTCGACTTGAGTCTCGAGTCTTAACCATTATCAAACTGAACAAAACATGTTAATGATTATAGATCTTTTGAGAAAAAGATGACTACTTAATAAGTTTTCATCTCATATACTCAGCCAAAAAGTTTTAAAAAAAAGTTTTAAAAAAAATAAAAAAATACAAACATTCCCAGTAGCCTCTACTTCCTGTATTGTTTGCTGTGGCTCAAAAGGAGGTCAAAGATCACAATCAGAAGTAATATATGACAGATGTGCCTAGAACAGTTGACCCTTGTCATATAGTCTTTCTAAAATGATTCCTATCCATAGTCTGAATCCTAAACCCAACCCTAGCTATAACCCTGAGTCCAGTCACGTAATTAAATCTTAAATATTTCCTTAGCCTTAAATTAGAAGAACACTTTATTAGTCAACATTTTTTGTGTCACACACACAGCATGCAGTCGGTGGTGGCCGCCAAACACACACGCATGCAGGGAGGGTGGCCGCAGAAATTTGTCCTCTGCATTTGACCCATCCTGTTTTTACGCTGCCCTTCCAGGGGCAGCCAGGAGCAGTGGGCAGCCCTCTGTGTCGGCGCCCGGGGACCAACGGCTCCAGGTGTTCAGTACACGTCGTGGTCGGGGACGCGACAGGAGATGGCAATCTTCTTGCATGTTTTTTCAATAGGGATCCTTATTGGATAAACTTTAACCTAATTGGTTAAACTTAGGTTAAAGACCTATCCTGATGTTTGAGGAATCCCTCACCTCAGATTGGGAAGTACAGGTAAAGATTTATATAGAGGGTAGATGATTAGATAGATTTTATACAGGACAGATAAATAGAAGAAGGTGTAGACAGAGATTTTAAAGATGAGGGAGAATAGAGAAGTGATAAATAGATGATGAAAAACATGATATGTAGGTCAGAGTTTCAGAAAGGTATGACCAATATGTCAGAACAGCAGAGACACCAAATAGTCAAATTGTTTAGTTCCATAAAATTTAGCTCTGGGTTTGCGTGGCAAAATGTAGATTATCAAGCACACTGTGTATGTCTTTGTAAAGGTGAAATAGCTAGCAGGAACACAAACTCTTTCATGCATATCCATTCATTCATGGTAATTGTGGTGGTAGCATTGCGTGAAAACTCATTTGATGTTCAACTAGTGATGACATCACTATTGTCAGAAACTTCCATTCCTTCCAGTCATCGCTTCTGGATGAAGTCTATCACTGGGATCACTGAGTGCACACAGCTGTTGCACATGTTGAAACCAGTCTAGAACTCCACTAAACTGCCACAGAGAAGTTGTAGTCAAATAGCCTGATCCCTATTTTGAGTGATGAAAAAACAGAAAAAACTGCTGTGTGCTTTCCACATTATGACTTACTGTACACAGGAACATTCTGTCATGGTTGTCTAGTTTTCACCTTTACTTGCTCAGAAAGGGCAGGCATTAAATCTAAGGATTATATCTTCTATTTTGTGAATCCTGTATGTTTGCACTGTGGGAACACAAGACATGAGTGGAGTACCAGTTATTGTCTTTTATTGCACTGAGAGTGTTTGAGTCTTTATTTTTATTGAAACTGTCAGGGGAGAAAAGAGTATGCTTATTGTAACTGTTTTTCTTGGACAACATTATGGGCTATGACGAGAAATAAATCTGTTTTTGCATTTCATTGTGTCATTTGTCTTGATCAGCACCAGAGCTGCGGGCTGTTTAACAGCGTATTCTTGAAATGATCTTTGTCTATATTGCACTAGGGATGTTCATACATAATGAACAGTCCCAACCAAACATAAAGCAACAGACATTTAGTGTTAGGTGCATTTGACCCCTTCAGGATGACTGTTGGCTTAAACATCAAAAAACTATAGCAGAAATCCTCACTTAATGGATTAAAATGTGGGCTCAGAAATAAAAGTAGCACACATACATTTCCAAAAAGAGCTGAAAATTTTAAAAATGAATGACAATGAACTCCTTGTCATTATCACCTCAGGACACAGACCATCAGTACTAGAGCAGTACCCATTATTCTACTCTGCGTACCCTGACGGAGGACCAGCAGCAACCAAAAATTGAGCAGCACAAGGATGATTATTGAGTGCTATTTTGGGAGACTGAAGGCAGGTGATGGTGCCTGAGCAAGCAGCTTGAAATGTTACATTACATTACAGTCATTTAGCAGACGCTTTTATCCAAAGCGACTTACAATAAGTGCATTCATCATAGGTAGGCAAGAGAACTACTAGTCACCAGAAATCATAAGAGCATTTCCTTCCTAAACAAGCATCTAAGAGTAGAACCAGTGCTAGGGTAAAACTGCAGTAAATTAGCTACCTACTTTTTAAATAAACAAATGAGTCAAATAAGTAAAACAAGAGCTAAGACAAATAATTGAATCAAATAAACAAGTGCTAATAAACAAGAGCCCAGGCAAATCAGTGAAGACAAATAGGCAAATGCTAAGAGGAAGGGTCAGGGTAGTGTTTCCTGAAGAGGTGGGTTTTCAGCCTGCGTCGAAAGATGGGCAGCGACTCTGCTGTCAGTAGGGAGGTCATTCCACCCTGGGGCCAGGACAGAGAAGAGCCGTGACCGTGCAGATCGACCGCAGGAGCCTCTGAGCGACGGGGCAACCAGTCGCCTCAAGGCAGCAGAGCCAAGTGGTCGGGCAGGGGTGTAAGGCTTGACCATAGCCTGGAGGTAAGAAGGAGTTGTTCGTTTCACTGCCCTATAGACTAGCACCAGGGTCTTGAACTGGATGCGAGCTGCTACAGGGAGCCAGTGTAGAGAACGGAGAAGGGTAGTTGTGTGGGAGAACTTGGGGCAATTTAACACCAGACGAGCTGCAGCTTTCTGAACAAGCTCCAGAGGTCTGATGGCCGACGCCGGAGCACCAGGTGTAGGGTTAGGGTTAGGGTTAGGTGTGAATTGCTTTCCCATAGCTCTCCCTGCATTGGCCGCCGCCGCCGCAGTTTGAATAGAGAGCCACCGGCAGGGCACGGGCCATCGTTCTAACTCAGGTGTTCCCATCATTGCTAAGCCCCTGATGGAGGAATTTTTGGAATGAAAGGTTGGCTTGATTGGTTAGTACACTGGATGATCTTCTCGTTCGTGGTATTGAGGTAAGTAATAGAGTCATAGTCATAGTCGCTCAACTAGTGGTTGGATGGGTATCTCTGGATTGCTGTTTGGTATTCCGGTCTTGATGAGTATGTGGGTCCAGGATTCAGGTTCCTTTTTTGCAGGTTCCAGAAGGTCCCGGTTGGTTGCGAGGTAAGGTTATGTGTTAAGGTAAGCAATGCGGATGGCTGTCCCTTTGTTTATGTTCTTTCTTTATTTCTAGATTTTAAAGAAGGGGATTAATCCGGAGGAAAGGTTAATGGGTCTGTTGTCAAACGGTCACGAATACCCCGAATTGGTACGGTTTTGGCGCCAAATTGGAGACCAAGAGGCTTATGGGTATGCAAATGAGATCATAATGGTAATGGATTTTTATCCCCAGTAGGGGGAGATATGTGTATAATCCCCATGACCAGCATGGGGAGATCAAACCTAGCTTTAGTACTATATTTAGTACATTGTATTGAAACTATGGATATTATGATGAATTTATATACAAAAGTGTTTTTTAAGGAGAAAAAATGGATGATATATTTGAAAGAGACCTGACAGACAGTGTGCGTATGTGTATGACAGTGTGTGACTGTGACAGAGCATGTCTGACAGCGTGTGTGTGAGAGAGTGAGACAGGGACTGTGACTGTGTGTGTGTATATGTGTGTGTGTCTGTGAGACAGTGCATGTGTGTGTTTTTTCTCTGCACGTATGTGTGTGTGCGTGCGCGCGTGACAGTGTGCGTGAGAGAGAGGGGGAGCGAGAAAAATTGACTATGACAGTGTGTGTGTGTGTATATGTGTGTGTTTGTTTATCTATCCTGGTGGGAACATTGGCCTGATTGCACACTCACAACATGGGGAGCTGAAACACGGTGGGGACCAAAATTGAGGTCCCCACAGGGAAACCAATTGCAATGAATACAAAACAGCTTTTTAATATGGCTGGTGAAGTTCCCTGAGAAGTTCCCACCAGGCTGGTTTTTCTGACTTTGTGTGTGCTCTAGGGCAACCCCGGAGGCCAGAGCTGGTATTGCAGTGTGTGAACTAAGTCCCCACCAGGCTGGTTTTTCATAAAAAATATTTTATATTATATTTATTTATATTTTACATACATAGTATTACGTTTTCGCATAGATTGATAAATGGAGAACAATATAGGTCCTAAAACAGAACCTTGGGCATGCCGTTTGAAACCTGCCATCTGAACACATTGCATTCTAGCAGACTAATTGTTGGCAAACCAAGATGCTGCTTGCTTAGACACACCAATGTGATGGAGCATATTGATCAATATGCTGTGGTCAACTGTATCAAACGCTTTCGACAAGTCAATAGAGTGCCACACAATTTTTTTTGCAGTCTATCGCCTCAATTATGTCGTTTATTACTTTGATGGCAGCAGTAACAGTACTATGTTGTTTCCTAAAACCAGATTGATATTTGGATAAACTGCCATTAGAATCTAAAAATTCCTTTAGCTGATTGCTGACAAGCTTTTCAAAAACTTTTGCCAAAATACACAGCTTATCAGGGCCTGCTGATTTCTTTGTGTCCAATTGCTTTAACGCTCTATGGACCTCTGAGACAGATACAGGCATAAATTGAAATAAACAATCAGTAGGTCCATTGTATCCACATGATACAGGGAAGGCATTTTCAGCTTGCACATCAGAATTTGTCATTTCAGGACACAAGGATTCAAATAAAAATTTATCAGTCAGAATGCAAGAATCTTTTACTATGTAAGTCGGAAGATCATTTGAGGATACATGGCCAGAAGTGGATTTTATTACTTCTTTGGATCATTTAGCTTTTCTGACATTGTGTGTGCTCTAGTGACCGAATGCCATTTTTGCCATTAGAATGTTTATTATCCTTTTATACAATTTTTGTTACCTGTTTATTACATTTTAGGCCTCTTATCTCATACAATTCTCTTCTTTTTGTGCTTTGAATTTTACTAGCAGTGTTGGTGAGGTATTTGGTGATGGGTTCAGCCCCCAAACAATTACCATTTGTATATTTAGACAATTATAGATCTTATGATTAGCCTAATTTAATAGGTTTGTGCTATTTTTCAGTTTACAAAGCACTTGAGGGTGTTGTACGGTACAGCTTCCAGCAGTGGTGGAGAGTTTAGTACTTTTTATTCATGTACTGTATTTTTGAGGCATTTGTACTTTAGTTTTACTCCACTACATTTATTTGGAACACCAGCAAATACTACTTGTAATTATGAGTTTTTGGTACTAGACATACAATAAAATTATATAAAATATGTATTTTTAACTTTGAGCTAGCCAACTTAAAGAGGAAGCTGTCAGGGCAGCATAACTGGACCACAGAAGTCTTTAGTTTTCAAGTTTTCAAGTTTATTGTCACATACCAGATAACAACGTACATCATTACCAGCAGTGAAATTCTTGTCCTCCGGGTTCAACTCAACTTTACACAGTAAAAATAAGTCAATAAGTAAAAAAGGTAATACAATAAGTAAAAAGGTAATACAATAAGTAGGTATGTAAATAAGTAAGTAAGTAAATAACTAAGTAACAACAGAATAAGGTGCAAAGTAATAAGGTGCAAATTGAGATATAATGAGAGTAATCATGGAGATATTT
>CABFOQ010052782.1:0-10805 GCA_900660455.1 Gephyroberyx darwinii
GTAGGTGTGTGTGTGTGTTGTAACTTTTTTGTTATCTCGTTAACAGCAGATGACAGCAATAGTCTATACAACACAATATGCAAAAAGAGCAATACCGATTACCAAATCAGGTAAGATGAAAAAAACTTTATCTAACACTATAAGAACAAATAGAAAAATGTGCACAACAGTTACTTTATTATCCCTAACTTTTTCAGATGCTACTATATTGATTCCATATGATGTGTATACAAAGATGGAGGAGCGTGGCCAGCCTATAGATGCCAGCAGAAGGTTTGGGAGATTTCTGGTGACAGCTTTGTTATTGTTCGGAATCTGCCTGACAGCAATAATAATATCTCCATACAGAGTGAATCCTGCCCGTAGCAGTAACTCCATAATGGTGATGCTTTTCACCCTTTCATTATACTCTTTCCCACCATCTGTCTTCAGTAGCCAGCCCACTGAGTTGTCCTGTATACTCCACCACACTGCCTTTCGAATCAAATTTGTTCTCTTGTGTTCTTCTGTCTCTTGTGTTATGGATAAAACAGTACATGTGTTAATTGCCTTTATGGCTGCATGCAGTCTCCTAAGATGGTTTGGTCCTGCACAGCAGCAATTTAGGGCTTTGCCTGTTACTGTCATGCTTCTCTGGTTAGCATTCATCCCTCCATTTCCTGTTAAGTATATAAAGCACTGGTATGAAAACATAATTCTTGAGGGTGATATGGGATCTGCACTAAGTTCCTGGGCTGTGTTATGGCAGATAGAACTCCTAGCTACTTTGTACTGTGTGTTTGTCTCACTAGCCAGTTTACTACAATCCATACTAGCTAAGTTGAATTTACTGAGTGTTCTCTTATATGTGCAATTGGTGACCTGTTTCCAGAATTCCAGAGTACCAACAAAGTATATACTGGTTATCAAGATAAACAGGTCAACATAAAAGTTACTCTCCTATCACCCCACTACCCCTCATTAAAGCTGTTATAAGCAAGTTTGATGATGATCAATCACAATATAAGAATTCAGTTAAAATTATAAAACACAACCAAAAATTTTACTCATAACTTGCATTTTGTCCTCCCTCTCCTCCTGATAATCTACTTGAATGTAGTCTTATTTAACATTGTATGCAAATATGAAAATACAAGCACGTGGCTATGAATAATAGGTATGCACTATCCCCATTAGCTTCCCCAAGAGTTGAGAAAGCAATTACAGAATGCTGTGGTTCTTTTTTGACAGAAACTCTCACATAAAACGGCAGGAATAGTTGACAAGTGAATGATGAATACGCTGAGTGGACAAAACATTAGGGCGACCTGCTCTTTCCATTAAATAGGCTTACCTGGTGAATCCAGGTGAGAGCTGTGATTCCTTATTGATTTCACCTATTAAATCCACAGTAGGAACAGTAGGAAGGTGGCCCTAATATTATAATATAATGTATGTCTAACAGGCTATTTTTTGTTAGCTCTACAAAAATATAATAATGCACGTTTTTATGTAAATGTTCCTGCATATTTAATTATAGGCAGCTGTTATATTGTAGTAGCAATGTAAAGCTTTAACTGTAGGTTACAGCACTAAATATAAATTACTAATACATTTGTGCACATTAATGTACTATTAATTTGTACTACATCACCACAGACATGCTTAATTGTAAGCATTGTCATTGTCGAGAACATAAAATCCATCTAAAACGATGTATAATAACAGTTCAGATGTATTGACATGATGTACAACAATTCATATAAAAAAACATTTCATATTAGTCAATCACCTTCACCAAATTTTCTTTGTTTCAATTCATTCAAATTCATAACTGTCTAATCCAAGTGCAGCATCCTCCAGTTGTATTTTATTGACAGTTTTGCCTTCATCTGGAATCATCAGGAGTTCTGCAAAAGAAATGGACTGCGACCCAATTGAAAGAGTGCACAGATGCTCTCTCCGAAAACAGGTTTTGTCTACCTTACTGGTTGTCAGACTCAAATGGTTAAATGAGACACATGGTAACTTCTCCCTACTTCTCCCTACCCTAGTCATATGATTAATGGTAATTTATCTCTTCCACTCTCATCTCACAACCATAATAATCCCAAAGCAGTGATACCGTGTAAGATCACCTTAGACGGTACCATGCCAACATCTCACATCTCACCATCAACCATGGATTTATTATTTTTACTTATTTTACTTATTTTTACTTATCTTTTCTCATTTTTACTTATTTTTACTTATTTTGACTTATTTTGACTTGTTGACTTATTTTGACTTATTTTGACTTGTTTTTTCTGATTTGATTTGATTTGATGTGTACCTACCTTGTTGGAATGAGCCTCGTCCAATACATTTCATTGTACAGTATGACTGTAAGTGATGCTGCACATTTGATAAATAAATGACTTGAACTTGAACTTGAACTTATTGGGGCATCTAGCCCCCGGCCTAGCTTCACAAATAGACAACTTGGTTCAGAGGCTTGAGTTGTCACTCAGTCTTGCTCATATTAAGTCCACTGTCATGTCCACTGCTTCCTTTGTTTGAATGTTTGAATGTTAGGTCTCTGTCATTTGTTTGCCAAGATTTTATTCTTTATTCTAAGTTCTTTATGATTACTGAGTCGTGGCTGACCCCTAATGAACTGATTGAAGCTTCTTCCCCAGATTTTGCGCACTTCTTTCAGCCCAGGGTCTCTGGTTGTGGCAGTAGCAGTGGTTCACAGTAATCACTTTAAGTGTTCACCCATCTCTCTTGGTTCTTTCACCTCATTTGAATCACTCTGCTTCCTGGTTGATGGTAAGGCCCCATTGCTTTGTGTTCTGGTTTATAGATACCCCAAAAAACAAACTCCTTACCAAAATATCTTGATTTAAGTCTTAAGAATTCCAGCCGTTTTATATTACATTACATTTTCTCCCAAAATTTAAAAAAAAATGAGGCTGCATCTCTCACCTCCCACCACCTATCTACTTATCCTGAAACCTGTGCTGAATTGGCCTGCTTTATGTCTCTTTATTATCTCCTTACTTTTTCTGGAAGAAACTTGTTCTCATATGAAAACGCTCACTTGCCTTATTGATCCTCAATAACCACAGGCCTATTTCAAAACTGTAGGTAATTCATCATATAATAATTGTTGGATGGCATAATATGTTGTAATATACAAGATTTTGGATCAGGTTTCAAGACCTCTATTATTCAATGTGTTAATCTGCAAAATTATATTACCGCAATTGACAGAAAAATCTTTGAATCATACCAATTACATGTAAATAACATTGGGCTTCAAATACTGATTATATTATATTATATTATATTATATTATATTATATTATATTATACATTGTAAAGTTAACTTACATACAACTTACCCTTGCTTAGACAGAGGAAATGAAACTACAGAGCTTGATTTTGTACTCAGAACTTTGTATGCCTCAAGTAATAATTATACAATGTAATAATGAATTACATGAAATCACAATTAACTATCTCTGTTTACCCATGTTTATATGTGCACCCATGTGGAAAATGGTTGTTTATGAATAAATACCATTTGAAAAAATGTGTTGTAAGATTACTGTCCATCACCAGTGCTTCCTGAGGCTTTCTTTACACCTGGCATTGAGATGTGTCTGTATTGTATATACATATTATTTAGCTGGATTACATTTACATCTGGTATTAAAATATGTTTACTACCAAAGCAAGTACCCAGTGTCAATTCAGCTGTCTGTATCAGAATTCTCTGTGTGCAGTGGGTAGCGCAGCCAATAGCAGAGACATTTACACAGGAAACGAAGATGTGCAACATCTCATGGCTGAAGACAGAAAGACGCAACCTTTTCATTCACTACCAGTGACAGTTATACATCTCCAGTGTCATTTAAGATCTTTACTAGTGGAAGAAAGGAATGAACCAAATGCGGAAGAGGGGGGAGTTGATTACCAAAATTATGTGTGAATGTAAATCTTATTATATATTTTTGAAGAGAATGAAAATGAATTTTAGATATTTTTATGTAGATAGATTCTGAGAAAGCTAAATTTGGAATCTGGCCAATCTGGTTGGGCACCTCACCACTGTTGCAGAGACATTTTTTTCAGAGTTTCAGAGATGCTTTTTGGGTGCTGAGAGAGAAATTGAAAGATGCAGGACAACCTTGTTAAAAGTGCTGTCATGATAAAAAAAAAAAAAAAAACAGCACTTCCAGTTCTCCTGAGAACTGGAAGTACGCTCACATTGGCTGGTGATAAAATTATAAAGGCCAGCTCCCAGGTCAGAATTGCTTTGGTTAAGCAGAGGGGCCTCGTGATGGGTTGGATCACACTTATCTTATTCTTTTTACTGGCAAAGACCAAGTCAGAAAACCAAATATGCAAAGTCATAGGGCAAACAGGGTTTATGGAATTCTTTAAAGATGGTGACATTTTTATAGGAGGAGTTTTCTCAATTACTGGAACACGTAAACTAGAAGATAATGGCTACCAGGCAGTGCCATATACATACTGCATAAAGTAAGTGAAAATGTTTAAAATATGAATGAAATGTATGTTATTTTATAGAAAATAGTATGTTTTATGTAAACGTTTTAATCTAGAAATATTTATGCCCATAAGACAGGTCTTCGGCCCCCAATAATGATTCACAATATCAGCTGTAACAACTCTCTTATCAGTGATCTTTATTTATTTCTCAGCAGTTAACTTCAGTGAATCAACTACTGTGTTTTAGGAGAAATGACAGGGAACTGAAGTTTGCCCGGACAGTTATTTTCGCTGTAGAGGAAATCAACAGAGACACTGAACTTCTCCCTGGAGTGACTCTGGGATACAAGCTCTACAACGGCTGCGGGCGTGAAAACCTGATACGAGCAGCTATAGAGGCTGTAAGTGGAGAGGAGTCAAAAGAACAGGGCTGCAAAAATAGAATCCAGGCATTGTTGGGGCATTCGTCCTCAGGAGTAAGTGGACCCATAAACAACATAATTGGTCCATTATCTATACCACAGGTGAGAAGAAATGGCTGGGCTATAATTGAAAACAATCCAAACATTTTTTTATTTAATCCTAACAACAATCTATTCTATCATCTGGCCTAATTCAGGATAAAATATGTTTGATTGTTGATTTTTTTCTCTCTTAACAGGTAAGCCACCTTTCAACCTGTGCTTGTTTGAGTGACAAAAAGTTATATCCTACATTCTTCAGAACTGTGACAAGTGACCGCTTCCAAATCATCGCTCTGTTGCAACTTATGAAACACTTTGGCTGGCGCTGGGTGGGGATTGTGCATTCAAATTCCTTATACGCACAACAGGCTACAGCTGAGTTCACAAAAGAAGCCAAGAAAGAGGGCATCTGTACTGAATACAGACAATCTTTCTCAAGGGTGTCTATTGACACATTTAAGGCAGAGACAATAAGGAAGTCCTCTTCAAAAGTAGTTCTGTTGTTCATGTCCTTGTCCTACACCAAAGCATTCTTAACAAGTGTGAAGAATATGAACATAACTGGCAAACAGTGGGTTGGCAGTGAGTCTTGGATTACACAAGCAGATTTGGCTTCAGCTGAGAGAAAGAGCATTTTACAAGGGGCAATGGGATTTGCCATCCCTGAGGCATCCATCCCAGGTCTCGCTGAATTCTTACTGAATCTTAAACCATCTGATGAGCCTGAAAGTTCTATGATTAGAGCTTTTTGGGAGGATGTCTTTCACTGCAGCTTCTCTCCATCAAATACCTCTACTATTTGTAATGGCACAGAGGATCTAAGGACAATCTCCAATGACTACACGGACATGAAAGAATTCAGGGCTGTGAATAATGTGTACAAGGCTGTGTACTCAGTGGCACATGCCCTTCATACACTATTGCAATGTAAAAGCGGATCAAATCCCACCACAGGCAAGCACTGTGTAAACAAGACTAATATTGACCCTAAACAAGTGAGTTCCGGTGTAATTATTCAGACACTATATATATATTAGTGTTTAATTTCTTTGTGCAAAAAAACTAATATAGAGGATGGTCATCTAGGTCATCTAGATGGTCATTTACATACTACATTTCTTGAATGGTTAGTTTTATAACCTGTAACAAGTCCATGTATGTTCAAATGTTTTCATATAATCAAATAAAAAAAAATTCAAATTGTCTCTCTGCAGGTATTAGAACACCTGAGGCTGGTGAACTTCACCACGCAGAATGGGGACAAAGTTTTGTTTGATGAAAATGGAGACACGTTTGCCCAGTACGACTTAGTGAACTGGCAGATGACAGAAGATGGCTCTGTTGAGATTGTCAATATCGGTCGTTATGATAGCTCTTCACCAGAGCGGAAAAAATTCAAACTAAAAGACAATATCAAAATAATATGGGGCGGAAACCACGGAGAGGTAAATTTTGAATGACCAAATTTACTATACTTAAGAGGAAATATTCAAATAAGGTGTTATGATATTACCAATTAATAATTTGATTGTGTTTTATATTATATTGAATTACATGCTTGAATTATGTTTGTGTCAGATCCCAAGGTCTGTTTGCAGAGAACCATGCCCACCAGGGACTCGTAAGGCCATAAACAAGCATAAACCTGTGTGCTGCTTTGACTGCTTTGAGTGCCCAGAGGGAACAATAAGTAATAAGACAAGTGAGTATGTATTTCAAAAGCAGACCCATTCATATGGATGGTTATCAGAAAAATCCACCCTAAAACACCAACACTGTTAAAAACCTTGTACCTTGCATTCTTGGGTCCATTTTTTGTTTGATGGTGTTCTTTTTCTTTACATGGATAACTGGCCAACGTCAACATATTTCCAGCCCAGCTACAAAGGAGTTTAATAGGAGAAAACATTTCAACAATGTAAAACATCTGTGTAAACAGGTTTTTGTGTCAGTCCCTCAGAATTGAAGAGAAAGGGTCTTTTTCTAGAGCATTTTGCAATGACGTTCAACAATAACAAAGGGAAAAATCCATCATAGAAGAGGCAGAAGACATGGGTAGCCAAAAGACATGGGTGTTGGGGCACAACTCAGTTTTTTCGACTGGAAGCTATTACTATCTATTGCTATTGCTCTCTCCATCTACACCTAAAACCTAGCTGAATGCAACAAGTCCAGTCATGTTCTCTGGGAGTTGCTGAAAGTCATTCTGGGAAACGTAGGTTGAGGGAACATGGGTCCACCAAAAAAGTAAATAACAATGTTTCATCACAAAATAACTCCTGGAATGCATTGAAACATCACAGACTGGTGATATGTAACAGTGTAAGTATCTGAAGGCGGATTTTTTTAATAGCTTATGTATTAATTGCTCTTCAAATGAGTTACCATTTTATATGATTGTTTTTCTCTTACAGATTCTCCTGACTGTTTGATCTGTTCACCTGAATTTTGGCCAAACAAAAACAAAGACCAGTGTCTTCCAAAACCTACTGAATACCTTTCCTACAAAGAGATCATGGGGACCCTTTTAACTGCATTTTGCTGTTTTGGTGTATTTTTATCACTTCTAACATCAATCGTTTTTTTGGTTCACAAAGAAACTCCCATTGTAAAAGCCAACAACTCTGAGCTCAGCTTCCTTCTGCTTTTCTCATTAAAACTGTGTTTCTTGTGTTCTCTGACCTTCATTGGCCGGCCCTCTGAGTGGTCCTGCATGTTACGCCACACAGCATTTGGGATCACCTTTGTCCTGTGTATCTCTTGTGTTCTGGGGAAAACTATAGTGGTGTTAATGGCCTTCAGGGCTACACTTCCAGGCAGTAATGTTATGAAATGGTTTGGCCCTCCTCAGCAGAGACTCAGTGTTCTGAGTTTCACTCTCATACAGGTCCTGATTTGTATACTTTGGCTAACCATCAACCCTCCATTCCCAAACAGGAATATGAAGTACTATAAAGAAAAGATCATTTTAGAATGTGCCCTGGGTTCAGCTATTGGATTCTGGGCTGTGTTGGGGTATATAGGACTCTTGGCTCTCTTGTGTTTTATACTTGCTTTTCTTGCTAGAAAGCTGCCAGATAGCTTTAATGAAGCTAAATTCATCACATTCAGCATGCTGATATTCTGTGCTGTCTGGATAACCTTTATCCCAGCATATGTCAGCTCTCCAGGGAAGTTCACTGTAGCTGTGGAGATATTTGCCATCCTGGCCTCCAGTTTTGGTCTGCTGATATGCATATTTGTTCCAAAATGCTATATCATGATATTCAAGCCAGAACAAAATTCCAAAAAACATATGATGGGTAAAATACCACCCAGAACGCTGTAATCAATAGTTGCTGCAAACCATGTAATCTTAATTACTACTACTACTACTACTACTACTACTAATGCATATATTGTATAATCTGAAAGATACACAAGACATTGCTGTAATGCATGTTATGACTGAATATATATGATTGAATATATATTTTAGAAAGTGAATCCAGTGGCTTATGTCCTTAATGCACTGGCTTGTTCATTCAATTTCAATGATCTGGAAATAAGTGTATAAGATTTATTTTGTAGAAATAAAGCAGTAACTTGTTTTGTAGTAATTATATTTATATTCAGCACAAATTGCTCAAGTGACATATTTGTTTAAAACATCATATCCCTGAAATCCATGTCAGAAATTAAAGGTAGTTTAAAAAGAGTGATTCCAACATTGCAAGTAAAAGTCTGAATACTTTGGTGGAATTAATTCAGTGTGAAATGGCTCTGAGTTAAATCTAACAGGCTTGTGACTGAAAGGTTAGTGGTTTGAATCCTTGGACTGATTAGGAAAAATGGATTCGGAAAGGAGAGTGAACAAGATCCTCTCCCTCAACAACTACCATCAAGGTGCCCTTGAGCAAGGCACTTAACCCCAAACTGTTCCAGTGGAGCTGCACAGTCGCCACTAATCAAAGACTGTGGTTGTAATGGACAACTTCCAAGGGAGGGGACATTTTTAACTATATGAATGGGAAGCAGGGTGTTGCTGAAAAATAAACAAACAAAAAAGTCTGAATACAACTGTATCATTTGCTACAGGGTACTGCACTTTTTCAGTCAACATTATGGCCTAATAAATGGAATAATATTTAAGATATCTTGTTTGGACATTTATATTTGGGTCTGTAATTGCAGGGTGCAAAAGTAGAGGGTTACGGTAGAGTTATGGAGTTATGCTGGACTCTTTACAGTCATATTTAAATAAATTAATTGAAAGGTAAGCATGTTTTAACGTCAACATCGTTTACACATGGATGGAAATGAGTAGTGGGGTAAGCTACTGCATCCACTATTGGGCTGCCCTCAATTTATTGCCCAAACTACATCTACATTGAATACATAGATTGTCAACACAGCACATATCTTATCTGCATACCAAAAGGAAAAAGAAACATGCCAATGACATAAGTTTAGATAAAAAAATGTGATGCAGGTCAACCAGGAGGGGATGCATGAAAACGTATCAAATCCTTGTCTGCCTTTGCTAATTTTCTGATGTTGTAGCATTATGTAGCATATGTAAGGTACTGTGAGAAACAGCAACTAATATTATACTTCTAAAACTGTTGGGCTAGCACGTTCAGTAGGTTCGGCTGCTGGAGCAATGTGGACTGCTTAAATGAGGCTAGAAACACATACTATGTATCAAATCCTCTTACTTTATAATTAGGCCTAAATTCTATTTGGGTGCACCCTCTAAATCAGCCGAGAGTATAACACAATACCTGGTATTCAAAATATTCCAACTCACAATAAAAAAAGTACTTTCAGTCAATTACAATCAATTATAACCACAGAATTGTGAAAATAACAGTCCAGTTGCAGCAAGGAGTGCTAATTGAATGAATGAGTTTGTCAGATTTAGCCAACCACACTGGAGAGTGCAGCAAACCTGTCTGGTAATGGGCAAAGTCCTTCCAACAAATCAAATCAAATCAAATCACATTTATTTGTATAGCCCTTAATCACTGTTACAGTCTCTAAAGGCTTCACAGTGCCCAACGTGTGAAACAATAAATGGTTAGTACGCGACATCCCCCAGCCTTGGACCCTCAACAGAGGTCAAGGAAAAACTAAAAATTTTTCCTAATTTGTTTCCTAATTTTAGTACATGACATGTACTAAAATTTCTGCATCTGCCTCTGTTAGCATGGGTCGAATCTTGCAATATGCAACTCAAATGAGAGGGTAGGGTTGAATTTTACCCCAAGGTTTTTAACGTATAGACTCTGGGAGATTACACAACTATCAAAATTTAGAGTACTATTCTCAAACAAATATCTATGTCTAGCTGGTCCTACAATCAACATTTCAGTTTTGTTGCCATTAAGTAGTAAGAAGTTTAGGGACATCCAACATTTGACCTCTGATAGGCAGGCTCCTCGCATACCAACGCATACCAATGACGCATTTGTCCCAGTGACCAATAAAGTCTCCCCCTTCCCTTCAACCCGCCTCCATGTCAAAATCATGACAAAACCCCAAGCGCAAGAAAAAAAGAATCGTACTTGTAAAAAATGAAATCGTACTTGACAAAAATGAAATTGTAAACATGAGTGAGAAAAAACAATTGCAATTTTATTTTTTACATTTATGAACATAACTTTTTTGTTTACAATACAGAAAAATACGTTTGATTTTATTTATTTTTTGATCACGAGAAACATTTCCACATCTACGCCTATGATTTTCTTTTTTACGCCTGCGATTCTTTTTCCTACGCTGACAATACTTTTGGTGTCAGTTTGAACCCATACAACGTCTCTGTTTGTGTGTGGGTCTATCCTGTTTCTGCTCTGCGCTCTGGTTTGAACCATCGTGTGG
>CABFOQ010052785.1:7510-21372 GCA_900660455.1 Gephyroberyx darwinii
TGGGGTGGGGTTGTAGACAGATAGGAAAACTGGTGATTTGGGTTCAGAGAAAGACACAAGGATAAAATTGTATGTCTGTGAGTGAGAGTGAGAGTGAGATAGGGGGGAGAGAGAGGGAGAGGAGTGTAAAAACACACTGTGTGTCTGTGCAAGTGTGTGCACACGTAGTTGTTAGTATATGTGTGTATGCATGTGTGTTTATGTGTGTTTTACAGTACGCTCCAACAGCACAGCAGCACCAACCAGCCAAACCTTCCCTTCCCTCCCCAATGATTAATATGCAGGCTTATGGTGGAGCTGCAGGGACGGGGGGAGGTCGAGAGTAGAGATTTGTCTGTGGTTTAATTAGTGCATTCCTGGCAAATTCTCCATCCATAATTATGGCCTGGGTTCTTACTGACCTTTCCGGTATTTTCTGCATGTTTGGCTTTTATCTGATCATGTTTTATTCAGGATCTTTGTTGTGTACATTCTGTTCAGCCACTGTCTCTGCTGCTGCATATAAAAAAAAACACTTTACAGGATGGCCAAACGGCACTTCTATTCTCTATCATTTCCCTTTGATTTTTTTTCTCCCCACTTTCCGAAATTATAAGGTTCCACCATGAAGCGGCGGGGCCAACATGGCACTGACAGAGCAGCTTGTCCAGAAGGCAGGCATCCATATTTATAAGCATGTCATTCTCTTTGCTTTCATACGATTTTAATTTTGTGAGGAGGGAAAAAAAGAACATTCGAACAACATGTGAAAAGCTTGCCAGCGTCCCCCGCAGCCACCAAATGGATAGCAAAAAAATGTATGTTTTCCTCTGAGGTGTTCTTTGACGTTAAGAATAAGGTGAAAGGAAAAACTGAAGAAGGTTGGAGGATGGAGGGCCAAGCAAAGCTAGAGGAGTTAAGAGTGGCATACAGAGGAGCTTGCACACCAGCATACTATCTAGGTTATTAGGGGATTAATTACTAGGTTAACAATGAGTGTCAAACCAAGATCTGTATGTTGGAAACGTTGCAACCACATACACACAAAAGTTGTACCTCTTCATACTCAGTAATCAAAAGTCACTGGCAAGAAAAAAAAAAGACTCACCATGGAAATGTGGGTATGAAAGCGCAAGACCTGTCAAGCTCTTCTACTTCTAACCTTATAAGCTGTGTCACTCTGCAAACATTCAAGAATGTAGGCTACACAAAATACCCACATGATTCACAAACACTGCATTTCACAACAGACATCAGATGAGGGCTACGCATGCACATACACACACACACACACACACACACACACACACACACACACACACACACAAACACAGCACATATAAGAGCAGAGGCAGCGCTGGAGGGATTTGAGCTGCCAGGGCCCCTGTGGGGAAGCGATGGCTTCCTGTTTGCAAGCCTTTCTTTAGTGAAAATGCTTAAAACGGGCCAAACGAGAGCAGTGCTTATCCAGCAAAATTGCTGCTAGATGGAGCAGAAAGTGCACAAATTTTCTATGACACCCCAGTAATGAGGTTTTATATTGACCCAAGCACAGTGAGTGGAAGGGCCCGCTGCTCCTCTTCCCCTCCTGAGTCGGCTCTCCTCACCCTCTATTTGGGGCCCCACTAAAAAACCCAGTATGGGCTGAGCTCAGACAGGTAGCAGAACACAACACACATCACTCAGTGAGGGACACTCATCAAGTATTCATAAGCCACCATTATAGTGTTGGTTCGAACACAAGAGGATAAACTCTTGTGGGCTGCCAACAGACAATATAAAACTGGCATTTTCTTTAAACTGAGAGAAAAGTAATTCACACAGATTTTCTTAGAGGTTAGGAAAATATTATTTTCTTTACAGAATAGCATCAGACTTTTAAATTTTACTTTACTTTACTTAAAAACTGACTTGTCAATACCAGTGAATGTAACATTTCAAGAAGCCTTCCACTGCTTTACAAAAAAGGAGAAGCTAGGTAATTGTTCTACAAATAATTGTTGCTTGCTAGAGTATGTTTGACTTTTATTGCTTCCCTGTTGTTGGATGAAAGTATTTTCAAACTGAATAAAGACTGTGTGAATGAATGGGACTATGATTGTTGGCTTTTATACAAAACTGTACAAACAGAAGTGCAGATGCTTTGATAACAGTGCATGCTTTCCGTTTGATCAGGATCTCCCTGAAGACATTTCTCTCCCAGAATCCTAAGTGCCTGAGGCAGTGGCCCATGATGCACGGCTCTATATCCCGGAGTTGGAGCAAGTAAAGGTCAGTGCTGGATGTTTGTGAAATCCAGGAGAGGCACTGATCTCACTGTAATCTCCGAACAGTTATTGTATTCATAGCATATGTGTTCCATCCAGCACCGCAGTCTAACACTGACATTCACCACTGAAATAAAGAAATACAGAAAGAAATACAGAAATAAAGAAAGAAATACAGAAATACAGAAATACAGAAAGAAAGAGTGAAATTCGGTTTCAGAGCTATCTATCATGTCTTGATTAGATGTTTGCCTTACTCTGTGGAGCCTGAGACAGATATAAGGCTAGATATGAGTGTCATGTCAGCAAAGGCGCGGCTCAACACAGGCCTGGCACTCTCATTAGCAATATTTTTGTATGTCCGTCAGGGTAACATGCGCCAAGCTATTTTAAGTAAATGCATCACCAGTGAGTTTTTGCAATGTCTGCAGTCTTCTGATGAATTAAAAATGTATGCTTGGATGGAAATAATTTTGGTATTACACCAGTGATAATTATTGTCTTAAAGGGATACACATCATTTCAAGAGGAGAAAATTAGTTTTCATAATTACCCTCCTGAAGATACGACGAGGGTGTTGTCTGTCTTGCAATGTTGTAAAAAGATTGCATTTTCGGGCATTTAGACCTGTTTTCTGTACATTTTGTCTGAGGTGCCAAGATTTAGTCTGTGCTTTCTGACAAACATAAGCCTCAAAGGCCACTCACAATGCATTAAGGCTGTTTTCTTTTTGACAGACATCAAAATGTGACCTTTAAATGATTCTTGTTATCAGGGAAGCTGAACAAGAAAATCAATAGGATGCAGCTGGAGAGGAGGGATTAATGCAGGGCAAATTGATCATTCCATTTCATTTTCATCTTGATTTGATGTGCCAGCCACACACACCTAATCTGACCACAAACTGCTTTTAACACTTCAAAAGAGAATCTTTTGAGCAGAAAAATACAGCAAGCTCAACAAGCTTCTCAGTTACAAAAAAGATAGGGCAAGGGCACAAGCTTTCACTGACAGTTAACCTTAATAATAGAGGCCCTGGGTTCATTTTTTCTTTTCATCACTTCTCAGCTTTTTTATCCTGTGCCTTAGCGCTGCTGCTTTCTATTCACCATAAGGAATGCAAGATGGCAAAGCTCATTGTCTCTTTCACACAGTTTATGGGCCCATCAAACTGCAAAAACAAATACATAAATCATCAGAACACACTGATAGATCATTAATTATTGTACCTCACTGTTGATGTCACACGTTGTTGAATCCTTTCACGGATAATCAGAGCACTTTGGCGGAACTTTATTAAACAGTGTTCATTTAAAAAGCCATGTCTGGATGAGCAGGCATTGAGTCAGAGAGATAAAAGACAATATTTTCCTTTAAAGAATAATTCAGTAAACATTAAAAGGAATATCTGCCATGGAGGAATTACACTATATTTTCCCCTGTGTTGCTTCCCATACATAGCTGAGATTGCGGGTATATTACCACTGAAATGCCAGAGCTCGACAGATAACTGTGATAACAAAGATAGCAAATCTGGGAAATGAAAAATGGCACTTCTCTTCTACAAGCAGATACATCAGTGTTTATTAAATCAATGCCAGGCAGAGGAATCTGAAGATAAAATAATGAACCACTTATAAATGATCTTTGCTTCGCTGGGCCTTACCTGATCGGGGTGCTCAGGGACCACCAATGCGAGGCATATTAGGAGAGGTCTATTAATCCTAGTGCTTCTCATAGCTGACTATAAAATGGGAGAGTCCTCTGTGACTTACTAGGCACATCCTTTTTAATTTTCCAGTGGAAAAAGTCAGCCACACAGCTCTCATTGATTGGGTGTGAAAGTTTGGGTTGTCTGTGTATTTCTGCTAGTATAGCGTGGATATTTCATTATGGTGCTGTGGGACACACATTAGGCGGCTCTGCTACCTTTCACGAAGCATCCATGGCAACTAGGGAGGCCGCTCTCTCTACAGAAATGTGCTTTTAATTGAGTGACATCTAATCAGGCGGTGAAATACAGCGGTGGAGTTAACAAAACAGGTCAACGAGGGACAAGGACTGCCAGCTGCAATCACCATTACAGCACAGCACTTAGATGTGGTGTTGACCAACCCAAATCAGTCTGGTTTTAATGAACAAAATTACAGAGGTATTCCTTACAAGATCCTTGGGTGAATGTGTGATGGGATATGGTGAGCGCTTCTTAAGACTACACAAGCTTGGGGAGGAGGGATGTCTTTGATGTGCTGAATTTACTAGGGCTGAGAGGTCTCACTAGCAACGTCTTAACACGTATTAAACAGGCTATTTGCAAAGGATGAATTTTTCACCATCATCTGTTTTTTTAGCTTGTTGCGTGGTGTGCCAGGTCTGGCTGTCTGCTACTTTCACACAGCTTGTGTCTTTAACTCAAATAGCATTTCTTCATCATTATCAGATGTTGAATCAGTGCACTGGGGGACACCATCAACTTCTCTCGACCTAAAATCATCTGTGCTGGCAGCACTTTGTAGTGACATACATAGATAGAGGGGTAAAGGCATTGTCTCTGTAAATCTTCAGCCTGCACTTGGGAGAATCATTGGAATTCATGATCTTTTCTGGGTATGCTAACAATAATCCTCTGCTCGCTCTGTCTCGCACAAAACCGGGCATAGCAAACACTCGTCTTCAGTGACTCTCAGGCAGTGTCAGCTTCTTCTCACCATGCAAATTTCAGGGCTGTGTCCCTCCCTGTATGAAAACTATGCACTCAACCTTTTTCAGTCACTTCTTTTTATACAGTTGAAATGAATGAGATCTTTGGATGCTGAATCCAATGCTCGTAAGTAGCAAGATTGACGCACAATTGCAAGGGCAAGGTTGGATCTCGTAGAGGACATTGTTTTGATATACCCTTGAGACACAAACAATTGGCTATGGACTATTGCTATTCTCCCAAATTTTCACAAATTATTATAAGTATTATAATAACTGAACCACACAATACCCAACTTCGGGAGCGACCCTGCCCTAAAGAAGAAGTACAAGATCCCTTTGCCAAGCTGGGTATAACAAATGTTTCTGCAGTACAAAAGTGCTGGATAAATAAAAAGTAACTGAAGTGAAATTTGTCTGTGTTTGTATATTCCACTATGTGCAGAGCTACGGAGGGTGCTCTTAATTGGAAGTACCTTATATGGATACTGCCATGGGTGGAGCTTCAGCCCTTATTTGCTGATATACTAGCGCCTGAACTGCTGGCATATGGATTCTGTATTTATCGTTGGGGACAACTTATTGGTGTATTTTAGATGAGTTTATCTGCTTGTTATTGCTCTACATCAGGGCTGTGGTACCTGTTGTTCCACGTTCATTAGAGTGCTTCAATATCCAGCTCATTTATTGTTAAATGTGTGTGTACAAATACTGTAATTGCAACAGGGACACATTTGTTAACATAAGCACAATAATTTGGTCACTGATTTGTGATTGCAATCACATTTTTAAGCGGTTTTTAAGGTTTTCTCATTATACTCATGGTAATTTAGGCCAGGTGTATCACCTCCAGCTCAAAGCTTTGAGGGTGTCGACAACAACCAATTAAAACAAAACAATCAGGGATTAGATCTCAAGATGCTCCTGATCACTCACAATTTTCTGTATTGTTATGCTGCATTTGCACTGATACTGACAGGAGTCTGATAAGTTGGTATGAGTGAGCACATGTACACACGTGTATAGGTGCCTGTACTTCACCAAAGATAACCCCAGTATAGACTGCCTTCAAAACCATCTACTTGTCAGACCTGTCTGTGGGTAAGGGAGGTGACCCTTGAGAAGGCTGACTGTGTTTCTTCAAACAAACAAGGGCAGAAGTGACAGGAAGCACAGAGCCTTTGTTAATACCTGTGTCCACAACTTTGCATAGGGGTGGGCGCTCTCTGCTTGTTTTTAGGAGAGCAAAAGCTGGGAGATGATAGGAATGGCATGTGTGGAGCCTGGTGAGATGAGGAAGTAGTCCTGATAGTGTTTCTGTGCACGTCCTCCTCTGTTAGTCATTACTGTGTGCAGACGAGGGGTGATGTTTACTCTGCTGAGACAAGCAAGTCTACTGCTCTGGGTGGCAACCTTGTGACTCCCTTCTCCCTCCTGTTGCCAGCTCTCCTAACGTCTAACCCTGGCCCTGCCACTCTGTGGGCTCACTGACGTACTGCTGCTGAATGTCTATTGTCCACAAGGACCAAGCATTGGGGGAAAAACGGAAAGAAGGGACGACACATTTGTGCGCGAATTAATCTGAGCGGTGTGTGCTTCAAGGGTCCTTCAGTCGACATTTCAGGATAAAATAGCATAATATACACTACAAGGGATGTGCTGCTACATTGCTGTAGTGCCATTTTTCCTCCCTCTATCTCTATTTTCTTATCTATTGCTGGTGTTGCCACTCTCACATGCAGAGACTGCCCCCACCCACACTCACATGAGAAGGAGAGAGAGAGAGAGAGAAATGGGGAGAGAGACTAACTACAGTACATACTGTATGAAACAGGGAGTTGTAATCCTTGGTAATAGAAAGAAAAAAATCAATGGAAATATGATTGGATGGTTAATCATATAAAAATGATGAAAGACATGAGAAAACAATAAGAAATTAAAGATGTGAGCAAACACAATTGACAATTTATTTGTGTAAAGCTAATGGCTCAAGGACAGAGCGCAGAGAGAGACAAGTGTGAAATAATAAAAAGGACATGTGAATTAATAGAATGCAACAGTCATAGCTTAGCTTACATCAGAAACAAATCATAATAGCAAAATAATAGAGAAAAGAAGCAGAAGCAAAGAAACTTTGAACAAAATAGTTGTGATAGATAATGGCAAAGGTTATGACACATAATGACAAAAGGGTAAAATCAATCATAATGCACCAAATAAAAATGAAATGATTACCAAGCTTATGCAGGAGGTCAGGGGTCAGAGGTCAAGTTCAATATAAACAGGGAAACCATTATGGCGTCTGCATGGTTGTCTCTGGAAGAAATAAAGCAAGGAGGTGATGTAAGTACACTTCACTGTAAGTGCTGTTTAAGTCCTACATCTACTTGACAATATGTAGCACTCAAATATTAATGTGACACAATGCTGTAGTAAGCACTGATTCACAGCAGTGTACGAACAAGGGAAGTTCAGTTTCCTTAAGTGGTGGTGGGCTACTTCAGGGTTTACTGAATCAAAGACACACTTATTCCAACCCTTTAAAACAATAGACAGCATCTTTTTATCATCCCATAACGGGGCCTAGACCATAAATTAAGTGTTTGCTCATTTCAAAACCTCTCAGGAAAATTAGGTAGACTAAGCAAGACACCAATGCAATGCTATAACATCACTCATGCTTTATGTTTTATGCCTTCATGCCCATCCCCACTCCTAGTTTTTTGTTGAGAAAAAAGAAACCTTAGAGTAGCCTAGAAAACAAGCCTCTGTGAGGCTCCAGCACACCAGAGAGGACTGGAGCATTATTCTTCGCCAAATAAAGATAAACAGGACAAATGCAGTCACTGAGCAGTCAAATCAGAAAGTAGTTAGCCCCTTAACTTTGCACATTTTGCAAAAACATGACCTACATGATTCACTAGTGGATACAAAGAAGGTCCGGGTGATAACGTGATTGCAAATTTTACAGTGGAGCCTAATGAAAACCCCACTAACAATAACATCATTTTTAATATCATAGTCTTAGGCTGATGATTCATATTTTAATTGAAGCACTAAAAATGTACCTTCTTGTTGACTATTAGTGAGTCACATATGCCATACAATGTTAAAAGGGCAAACCCCTCCTGGACCTAAAATCCCACTGAGATGCATTGAAGGGGCCTGATATTATCTTTGTCAGCGAAAAAGACATAACATATTTCACAAGCAAGCATGTTGCTAGACCCTTGTCACAAGCTAAACATGAAATATTGTTTTTTTTGTGTTTGTTTGTTTTTCTGATGCAACTAATCAGTGTTGAAACAAGAAGGCAAATACTGAAAAGCTTTTCAGAATGAACCTTGTCTTTATTAGAGTGTAGTACTTTGAGAAGATCATACACCAGCTCTCAGATAAATGCATCTTAAAATCCCTTTGTAGCACAATGAAATGAAATATGCAAAAAAAAGCCCAGGGGTTGGGGAGATACTTTCGAAGGCGTCTGCATCTGTGTGTGATTAGTTCCACTACCAAAGATAAAGCATGCAGAGCAAATGTAACCTCATCATAATCTATGTGTCACAAAGGCAGGAAAACACTCAACCAGAACAACAACAACAACTGTTATACGGTATAGCCTACCACTGTGACAGTGCCTAGCACAAACCATAGTCCTGCCAGTGTTCTCCACCCATCATTAATTGTCTGATCATTGTGGAACTGAAAGCAGCACGGGTTTGAGCAGACGGGAGATCTCACAGGTATTAGCTGCTAATTGCCATCAACCAAACAAGTAGCACTTTCTGCAGAAAACAATCTATATTAATTCCTCCTATACGCCCCTGAAGAATACACATTGTAACTTCTTGGGCGCACAAGATAAATGCTTATACCATAATTACAACTAATTGTGCAAATAATTGCAAAGTTCTTGTGCTACCTATATCCACAATAAAACCAAAGCAATCTATGTGGCTCTTGGCTGTGAAATTGGAACAATCCTCTCTCTCTCTGTCTCACTCGCTCTCTCTTTCTCTCTTTTGCTTGTTCGTTCTCAAGCATTCATATCTGCTATGTGGTAAAAAACAGATTTGGCAAAAGTGAGGGGAGGGGAGTGGAGATGGAAGGAGGCTGATGACAGGGATTCGCGGATGCTCTGAATGCAGACATGTGTCTCGCCTCTCCCACCAAAACATTTGAAAAGCTTCAGGGATTTATGCTTTGGAATACATCTTTAGATTATATCCAAGTCTCCTCTTTTTAAAGGATGAAAAATACAAACAAACAAAACATCACCTGTAAATGGAGATAGCCTTTTGCAGCAGGTTTCGTACCTAATCCCTTTCATTTCAGGTCAGGAAAATATTAGTGCTTTCTCACTGCTCTGATGGTCAAAGCACATTTCAAAGATTCTGTGTACTTCTCCAGCAGAGGGGAGAGGAGAGAGAGAGAGAGAGAGAGAGAGAGAGAGAGAGAGAGAGAGAGGGCAGTAGGGAGCCCAGGCAATCCCCCATCTATTACAGACGAACCAATCATCAAAGACAAATTACTGTACACTTCACTGAGATATGCTGATTTCAAATTAGATGCAAGTCATCAAAAGATCAGCAGTGCAATATTTTGCATCTACAAATTGAAAATGTCTGCTTTCAGAACAGGTTTTAATACCAATTTAGGATTAAAAAAATGTGTGTGTGTGTGTGTTTGGGGAGGTAGATTGTAATTTGTTATTAATAGGGATATGCCAGATCATACCAATACAAATGTAATAGTTAATTTAACTTTAAATAGCAATATTGACTTATTAGTGGTCACCCGTGCCAGCCAGTTGCATTGTGTGATAGCCACCATGCAGTGTGTTACATCACATTCAATCTTCCTTTGTCAAAATAAATCACATTCAGTACAATTAATTCATTAAAATATGCATTCAGTCATTGTTGTGATTGAGCCAAACAACCGCTTCAACAGAAAAGACGTTCTGCTAACATTCAGAAAAACAGACGGATTTGATCAAAACTAACTATACTTCAAGAGCAATTTAATGTAGACCTTCAAATTGCATATTATCAAGTGAACAAATATTGAGACGTGAATCTCCCACTGATCAGTATGGATACCGCTTGTCTTCCATCATTGTTCTGCCGAGCTTTCCGTAGGTGATTTGAGGAGGAAGACTGCCAAAATGCAGTTAGTTTAAACAATAGAAACACAGAAAGACAATTACCCAGTCCTAAGGGAGCCACAGACTAAAGAGCTAGTCAATATTTCTGTGCAACATACGCATCAAAATGATTGGGTCAGCTCCAGCATCTTGGCCACTCACTCTGTTCTCTCCCTCTGAGTGCCTCTTCCCCAATCTCTGTCCAAGGGGACTACAATCACCACATCACTGAGGTGTGAATGAGTTGATGAATTTTGCCCTCATGTTTGACACCTGATATGTAAAAGTGCGATATATGTTCAGAAGCAATGAGCGGTGCTTTGACAATGTCAATACCTCTCGCCAACATGCAGAGTAGGCATATAGACTAATGACAGACCGAGTGTATCAGCAAACGAATACACAACAGGAGCAGAGGACTGGAGGGAATTAGTAGCTGCAAAAACAAATGACCTGACGACTGCAAACACACAGACAGACATCGAGGCATGCAAACATACACACACAAAGATACACACACACACACACACACACACACACGCATACACACCACAGGGTTATGTCCCTTTAAAAACACAACAGAGGACATTAAGATATACCCATAGAATAAGTGCTGCCAGCATGTCATTGGTGGTGAAATGAAAGAAAAGTCACTACTGAAAGTGGTGTTGTGTTTCAAAAGCTCCACCAAACTCCTCTGTGCCTGTCACTCATGGCAGCCTACTTTATGTAAGGCCTTTGTGGTCAAGTCCACAGATTTCCAGTTCTTCAGTTCTTCAATAGAAAAATGTCTCACCTACGCACCATGTGATGCCCCCCCACCCTCCTCGGTTGTCATACTCCCACCCCTATTCCCCCCAGCAAGGGGCTTATCATGAAAGCACAACAAGGAGATATTGTCAAGACCGCTTTTAGGTAGTCCTGATTAAAGAGCCCGACTTTTCTCTCAAGTACACTCTTCCTTCCTCCTTTCCTTCTGCCATGGTACACAGGGGTACCATTCTGGTGGCTGTGGACTTCATCCATTCATCATACTTCTCACCTGTGAAGCACAACGCACATATATCAACTAAAGCTTCCCTCCCTCTTCCCTAAATCATGCTTTGTTCCATTATGTGTAAAGAAAAAACTGTCTCAGCTTTGGGCATCAACACCTACTGAGCCAGAGAGGGATGCATAAACAGAGCTACAATGGGTGCAGTGGGTGCACTGCACTCATGACTGCCAAGAGGAGATGCTTCTTGAATTTGACAAATCAAAGAAAAGGTTACCAATTAAAATTAAATATCTTTCAAATGATACGTGTTTGGTTCGTCCAGCTTAAAGTGAGTAGAAAAAAAGTCAAATCCACTTGTAATTGTATGTTCAGTCTGACACAGAACATTTCACATCTACTGTAGTAAAAAAGGTTTAATTGTCCTTATTGTTATTTCTATGTAAAACACTACAGGTAGGTAGAGTTTGGAAACTGCAGGAGGTTAAATATTGTGCACCATATAGGTATTATCATATGTGTGCCCATATGAACAGCTATGCTCTGCTACTAAAGGGAGGGTTGGAGAGTGACTTCGGCCCCCATACTCACCTCAACCAAAATCATTCAGGAGGCATCAGGATACTCATAAGGGTTTCTACAATAACATAGCAAAGAGAAATGTACTCCTCCTCCTCTGGAAGTCTATAACAATACTAAAGTACAAGAGTACTTTGGATTTACCTCAGCTGGACATCGTGTCCTAGCAGATGGAGCATGACTGGTTTGCATACTGTATGTAGGAAAGTTAATTGTGGTGGGATTATTTGCCATTTCTTCATTACACAAGCAATTTCTCTTGCATTATACATCTTCTAACAGGATCCAGGGCATGTTTTAATCATATGCAGATTGACAGCGCTGTGTCACCACTACTTTCAATTGAAAAGCCAGCAGAAAGCCTCCTCATCTTTGTTCAGTACCATAAATGTTAAAACATCAACAGATTAAAAAACTGTCTATGTGCAAATATCACTGGCATTTTAATGGAAATAAGATGTTTACATGCTTTTTGTAAATGGATAGAAAAAGGGCAGCCTTGCTTCTGGGGTGTGTTAGATTGCTGTGTATGTAGGTGTGATGGGCTTGTGCAACGCAGCAGGGGGGCTCTGTCCTTTATTCTCTAACCCTCTCCTCTCTATCAACTGTAAGGAGGAGGAGAGGATGAAGATCAGAAAGCAGAGAGATGGTATCCTCTCACAGACACAGGCCCATGCCATGCCACTCCTTTTGTCCTATACTGAAGCTGTCACTTGCGGTGTCTAGGGCCATGAGGCAGGCAATTTTAGCGCTGTGGTGTGAATCGATACCCAATCACATCACGTTCGCAGGCGGCGCATCAACCTGAAGAGGCCGTAGCGCAATTTACAGCATATTGTTTTTGGCCCTGGGAGCAAACAGGTACAAGGAGCAATAGAAGCATCATGGCGGAGTGAGACAAGGCCTTGTCATGGCCATAACTGCCATCACTGGTCACAGAGGAACTCCTATGAAACACTAGAGCCAAGGAGGGCTCGAAAACACACATGGTGCATAATGCATCTTTTTGCTTTGGTTTTATTTTAACTGTGATATGCAATATGGCAGCTTATAATATCTTAATGGAAGAATTCTCAAACTTTTTCATATTCAAGATACCTGAGTATGAAGTGTGTAACATAGTATTTGGAGTTGGTTTTCTGTTAAGTCTAACCACTTGAGGATGAAGGTCATTTCACATAGTTGAGTGATGCAAATGTACAGCAAAAAAATCAGACCCAAAATTGAAAGATGTTCCGTAAGATGTTCTACAATTCAAACACGAATCAGTCTTAGTTTTCAAAATATTACACAGCAGCATCACATCCAATGTTTAAGTAGCCACAGAGAATACATTAATTTAATTTTAATTTGCTGATGTGTGAATTTTCACAAGAATAAATCACGCTCCACACGAATCTGCCTTACTCTGTAAGTATTCTCATATGGTTACCAACTAATGTGAGCATATACCAAGGCATGAATAAGAGTGTGCCAGTGAGATGAAACATCAGTGCAGGTGGAATTTGAAGGCAGAAACTCCAGGAGGTACGACAGACTCATCATTCAGCATAAAAACCATAATGTTTGTGTGTGTGCTCAACTTGTGCCTTGTCATGCCAACAAGTGGCTTCCATACACTCCTGCAATCATTACCTTCACACAGCAGGGCTGCCACTGTGGAACACACTGCCACACTGTGAGCACAGTGTGCTGTATGGATTAGAGTAGAGAGCCACTAGGTATTCTCTCGAAAACACCAAATAGGCTTAGACTAGACTATAAGCTATGTAACTACAAAAAAATGATAGTCCCTATACATATACATGTGACGGCACCATATGGTTTTCCACACATCAACAACACATCGTGGTGGAAATGACAATGTTAAGATTAACAGCACTGAAAAGCGATTGTGAAATGACAGATGAAGCTGACTAATAAATGGCAGCCAATTAGTTACATGCTTCAGCAGCCACAATTGTCATCCTATTCATAATTCTCTTTCATCAGATGGATGGAAGAGAATGGTGTGTGTGTGTGTGTGTGTGTGTGTTTAATACTATCCACATTCAGAACAGGGGGCAACATTGTAGTAAACACCGTCATGCATATACTGGTCTGGTGCACACTGCATGTATGAGCTTGTTTCTCTATGTTTTACATTGCTCTGAAAGCAGGTCCTGAGGTACCTTTTTCAATCTAGGTATCTGAGTGG
>CABFOQ010052785.1:21392-42155 GCA_900660455.1 Gephyroberyx darwinii
TTACACGGTGGAGGCCCACTATGCTTTAGTGTTCAATCACTAATCTAATCCAGGAGGCACAATAGGAAGCAGGGCTGTTATAGGTAAAAATGAAAGAAACATCACTGGTGTTTGATTGACGTTCATATTCCCCAGGGGGATAAGCCACTACTTCACTTTCATCAACTGTAACTGACACAATACTCTGTGGCTGGACTGGTTGTTATGCTTATGTGAATCTCTTAAAATGATGATTTGATTAAGTGCAAAACCAACAGAAGCAAGTCAAGGGCGACACCGCTAAAGCATACCTGCACATCTCAGTCAAACGTCGACATTAACCTTACTGTGTGACTTCTTTTTAATAATGCAGTTGTTGTGATGAAAGTGTACTGGGGTTTCGCTTGAGAGCTCATCTTCAGTGTGAACTGATTGTGTTTAGCCAGAGAAGTCAAATAGAGCTGGAGGTGGCCTATTATTTGGTTGGGTTTAGAACAGCTGGAGAGAGTGTCATTAGCATCAGGTCAGATGGCACTCCTAGAGACACACAGCTGACATTATGAGATTTCAAGACACCATTAACAACTACTACTGTAAAAATGGGAAAACAGCTTCAATGCATTGTATGGCTTTTACCTCGATTTGTCCAATTTGTTTGTTATCCAAACACTAACAATCATGTAAATTCCCTTGTTAAGGTCCAACACGAAATAGAAATAATAAGACAGTGATAATTGCTTTGCTTCTATTTTAAACCACTGAATTTTAAGCGACCAATGCTAGAATATCTATGAATTTTATATACAAAAAGGGCTAAAACTACCAGATACAGTACAAGAGCATCCAGTTTATTTCTCCTCCTTTTCGCACTCACCAGTCTGTTATCACCCCAGAGATTCAAACAGGAGATCTTGGGCAGATGTGTGTACATGTTAGTTCTTGGGGGAATGGAAAGGGGGTCAGGGGCTGAATCCTGACATTTCCATTTGGAGATAGCGATCGCTGATACTGTACCTTGACACTGATTAAAAGCTGTCTGTCCTGTATTTGAATCACAATCAATAGATTATGTGCACTACTGCATGGGGTTCGTAGGAAAGGACAGCCGGCTAGTAAATGCAACCAGCATTTCTAGGTTTCCACCAACTGGCTCTGACCGCTTCATGGCCATTCCACAGAACATCCCTCATTAAACATTACAGGCGTTTTCCACACAGAAATCAGTGTGCATATAAGGCACATAAATGTGAATTTTCATCATATCCTCACGCAGAGCATATTAATCAGCAGCACATCCCCTGCCGACCAGACCTCATCCATATTCCTGCCGGCTTATTGCACGGGGAGCCGGTGGCGATAAAGCAGGATCGATATGCAGAGCTGGTAAAAACACAGCAAGTACAACAGCATGGCACAAAGGCAAAGAATAGGGAGGAGAGGAGAGTGAGGGAAAGATGCCTGGTAAGCCGAGCTTAAAAATCATCACCCACAGCATATTGATGAGAGGAGAGAAAGTGAGGCCTTCTTCTTCTTCCCGTGTAAATATTTAAAAGGAAGCACGACATGTACATATACACTGTAAGCTAAGGTGCAGTATCGATAATATTCAAACTACAATGTGGCATGTTTGCTCTACTTTACCTGCTGTTTTGGAGGTGCAAATGTGCGTTCTCATGAAACCTAAAAAGGTAAGTAATCAAAATCACAGACAAAACCCTGCTACTTTAAAGGCCAGAAACCACTGTAATAATAAAGTTAACAATTGAGGTATATATTTTTTATATTGACAGATAGCTGTTACAGAGTTCATAGGTACATACGTTCTTTGGCAGCAACAGTCTAGCTGGCTGTGCATCACTGTATAACCTGGGACACACTTGCTTTAAATATTTCTGACAGGTAAACCCAGAAAGGCATCAAAGATGTTCTCTCTTTGGCATATCTCAAAACTGCCACAGAGAATTGAGTGACAACTTTATTTCTCATCTGTTACGTAAATCAAGGAAATACTGTGAAGTCAGCTCTACAAACTAAGAAATTCCCCCAGCTTTCTAAGCTTCCAAGGATTTCTTTAACAAAGTTTCACACAGGAGCGAGAGAAAAAGTAATTTCTTTGACAGGCAGACATTATGTGATAGAGGGGACTTTTCACTGCATTAAAGAATGGGGCTCCAAACAACAAAGAGATAGTAGCTGTTTAAAAGGCCAATTTTCCAGTCCACATTGTCATTGTCACACTCTTAACTCCAAAGGCAGACATGCACTCTGGCATCAAAGGCCATTGATTTTCTAATCAAGAGCAAATGATGATTAAGGCATATCTGCCCCCTTATCTTTCCGTTAAAAATCCTCCTTTCTAGATTTAATTTGACTTTGGCTGTTTTCCTGCTGATGGGAATCAGGACAGTCAAAGACAAAGACACCTTGTAGAGACAACGGGTGGTGTCATAAATGATTAAGACCAGTGGAACAGAAAATTATCACGCAACCTCCCTCTCCTTGCGTTGGACTGTTGGTGAAGATTTGCTCTGTTGCCATGTTTGGGGAGCAAATTTATCAATAGACATGGAACTCTGGCAGCGCTGATCAATAAACTATCATTGCCCCTGAAAATGTTTTAAATGAAAATGTATAGATAATTTATAGTTGAAAAATAACATTCAGTGCCAATGGCATAAGGCACAGCCATTCTTCATTCCTGACTGGAGCAGCTTTACAGAAGTATAAAACATGGAGCTAAGCTCACCCACTGGTGCTCTATAGGCTCCCACTGCAATACTCTCTTAAATTCCCAAGCTGGGTAGCAATAAACAATGTTAAAAAGGTTGGCCAATGAAACCTCCCCCTCTTTTACCTTGATAACATTAAGAAGTAATGTCACAGAGCAGGACTGACTCACCCTAAGGGTGCGCATGCACATTTCTTAGCAGACTTCAATTATCCCAACTTTCTCCCCTGGTCTGTCTTCCTGTGTATCTGTTTAGCCTCTCTGATACACCTGCCTGCGGATGAGGGATTAACTTCCTCCCTTCTCTCTAAGCTTGGTCTGGACTTTAGGTCTGACTGTCCTTCAGGACCAGCCTAGAGCTCAGCTTAGCAACAACGCCCCAACCCCTCATCTTTTTTACTCTCTCTCTCTTTCGCTCTGTTTCCCTCCCCCTCTCTTTTTTCTAACTCAGACCATAAACATTTAGCTGGGGGGATGAGTATCAAAGGCAGATGGACATCATCAGCCCTGACCTTCAGGCACTGGTCACCCATATCAAGATGTAATGCAAAGCTTTGTGCTGTAAAAAGTACTTAGTTGTGGAAAGAGAGGCAGATATATATATATATATATATATATATATATAGAGAGAGAGAGAGAGAGAGAGAGAGAGAGAGAAGGAGAGAGAAAGAGAGAGAAAGAGAGAGAGAAAGAGAGAGAGAAAGAAAAAGAGAAATAGAGAGAGAGAGAGAGAGAGAGAGAGAGAGAGAGAGAGAGAGAGAAGGAGAGAGAAAGAGAGAGAAAGAGAGAGAGAAAGAGAGATATACATTTAAAGCATGCAGATCCCAATAGCTTTGATGAATAGGGGTCATTGTGTTACAGCTGTTTATGCTAATTACACCAGTTTTATGAGTTATTACTCTGCTGCGATCCTCTCACACAACCACATGATAAGATTCATCATTTCTATCCAACAACTATCAAGCATTCATTGTAATTGAAGAGTTATCCGTACTGCATTTCATTCTGCAAATGCCTCCACTCTGATGTTTTCATCCACTCTAGCACCAATGCTGTTCCCTCCAACCCCCAAAACCTGTGATGCCTTTCCGACCAAAGTGATGGACAACAGGCCATCCAGCATGGAGGAGATGAGAGAATGAAGGGACTTCTGTTCTGTGGCGCAGAAAGAGCTGAAAGTAGAAGGCTGCTCTTGGGTGCACATCGTCCTCTGTAGACAGATGGGACAATAGAGACAACTAGTTTTGTTCTCTACGTATTTTCCTCTCTTGTGGATGCCAGCATATGCTCGATGAATGTGTCTCTCTACACAGTTTAGAGACAGGATGATCACATTCTGCTCTCTAATAGGTTTTGTTTATTTGGATACTGAGAGCAGTAACCGTCAGTAGAAGAATACATTGCAGTGCCTTTTTTAAGCCTGTGCACTGGTGTTTTACCAAGGTCTAGTGGCCGTCTGAATACAGAACCCTTGGAAACAAAAAGCAGGTGGCTCCTTTTAGATATATTCTCTGAATTATCAACCATCAACAAGGCCAACTCATGAAATTTACATTTTTAGCTCTATAGAATTATTCTGAATGTAGCTAGGCTGCTCATTTTGTTTTTTAGCTAGATAAAGTACAGATATGTAGCTTTGTCACATCCATCTTCAGATTGCCGAATTATTACCCGCCTCCCATGATTGCGTCAACCCGCACTTATCAGCTGAACACTAAGCACACATGTAACCTGTTATCTGCTGTGTTTTCTTATGAAGAGGTTTCTGTAGATTTTAACCTTAATCCTATGAGCTAATGTGAAGGCAGTGATCCGCGCCTGTTTTGAAGGTTATCTGTGCATGTTTCACACCCACAGGCATTCATTATTTACATAGCTGTTCCCCCGAGGCACCAGCCACTACAGGAGGTGTGGATGGAAAATCTACCTCCCAATCTGCCAGGGACACATCCATATCTATACTGCATGGCTGACTGACTTAGGAGGATGCAGTGTTGGAATTATCATCCTTTCCCTAGAAACTTCATCATCATCGGCACAGGCAGTAGTGGCAGTGGCATCAAGCAGGAATGTTTGCCTTTTAAATCAGGGGTTCCCCAACACTGGAGCCTCTAGGGAGCCATTTTTTGGAGAACAATGTTTCTTCAAGCAAGTAGGAAACAAATCAGATTGTAACAATGCTAACACTAACAGCACTCATTACGAACAGCCTTGAGGATATTTTTCTAGCAAGGAGTTTGACTTAAAACTTTCATTCAAGTGAAGTAAAAAATCCCAAATATGTTGAATAAATTCAGCTCTAATTTGCGGCTGCATTAGATTAAAATAGACAGCCTGTAAACACGGTATCATGCTATTTATCCCCAGAACAGAGGAAAAGACTGAAAGGATTTCAGTGGCAGCGTTATGAATGCAATATGCGCTAGTAATTCTTGCTTTGTTAATGTCTAAATCTGTCATTCATCCAGCAACCACAGCCATGTGGAGTAAGATAAATGTAACAGCGGTTGAAGCGATTTCACAGCCTCATCCCATAACCCCTGGATAATTAATTCTAATGATACTTTTTATCTTCGACACCCATCATGATAAACGTCAATACACAATCCCACTCATATGAATGTGCTATTGAGCATAAACTTGACCTTTCCAGACCCCTTGGACCTTTACAGACGTGTGTGAAAAACATCCTCGACGCTAACGCCAGCCCTTCAGTGCACAGAGCTCATTTTATATACGCGTGACAGGGGTATTTATAGAGCAGCAGAGAGCCTCCCTCTCGTCTCCTCTCCTTTCTACACCATGAGCCCGTTCCAGCCCAGACACTATTGGCAGCCCGGCTCACTCACTGGAAAAGCCATCATGTCAGCACATAGGCAGTAGTATGTTATGCTAACAGGTTTGGGAGGTAATAGAGAAAGCCCAATGTAGTTTAGCATTGTTAGCACTAGTTTACACACTGACAATGTGCGTCCCTTTGATGCTTTTTGGCACACCAACAAGATTTTAACGACAATTTTATTTTCAATCGTTGCAAATCCGAATGTTGACATCACCTTTCGAAAAACCATGACATCTTAAATTTATTGGCTGATCATTGGCTTATACAGTACAATGTAATGAAATGTTGTGAAATGACCTGACCTGTACTAAGCATTATTCTGGGTGAGGCTCCCTTGAATTGAAATCACACATGACCTTTGTCATGGCATTATGGTATAAAATGGCACAACATTTATCACAGAGATAGACTGAACATATGGGCGGACCTCTGGATGGGGTACTGATGCTGCTGTCTGTCAACAGTTACATCTTCAAATATGGGTCATGATTCAATTGCATCACAATGTTGAGAAATGTTGAGTCAATATGATGCAATTTGTGACATGTAACTGAAAGAAAATGGTCAAAATACATATTTAAAATATTGAAATGATCCTTGCAAAAAACCTTAGATCATATGTCTCATTTTAAGGATTTTAAGGACTATATAAAACAATTGCTTTGATTTGATTCAAAGTATTTTAAGGCCTCTAACATGTGGGCCAGTCTATTATACCTGACTGACTGCTTATGGCCTTGGTATTATCTCACAGTTTCAATTATTTGATTTTCTCAGAGAAAGGAAAAGCACTCCATGACCACTACATGTATCTAGTAAGAATGTAGATACATTTAAATGAAAGATCAAAAGATCAAAGCATTCCAATCAGAAATATGCAATTGTATTTGATTTTAGCTCCATAATAATAATATTATACATAATAATAAATAATAATAATCCATTCAATAATTATGTTAAAATGAGAATTTATAGTGATTTTTACCTTCTGTCAGGGGTCACCTAGGCCACTTGGGGGCCCTAAGCACTCACTTATGCCACTTATGGTGCCACACCCATCCAAATGCAGTGCTTTTATTCATTACAAACATTGGTTCAGATATTCAGAAAGCCAAGGACACCAGGAAACCAATCTTTATGTCCCTGGATTTACCCATTAAGATCAACACGCCAACCACACCAGCAGGGAGAGATAAATAAATCAAATAAATAAATAAATGAGAACACCCCCAAGCAGATGTTTACATAAACATTATGTACAAATACATTATGCATTGCCCAATGCCCTTACTGCTCCCACAGAATTCTCCATTAGGATTCCAGGTGTTCCTTTATAGTACGGAGATACGCTGCTTTGATCAGCCTATCAGAACAATTCCCTCTTTCATCTTGGAACATGGTTTGGTTAAAGGGAGATTTTGGATCAAGGTTCAGCTGGAGCTTGGCATGTACCCTCTTGTTTGGTATTCAAACTGAGTATGGTAATCTGGTGTTGCTTTGCTGAAAGTCATCGGCAACATCAATCTCCCATTAATACACAGTGCAAACATCCAAGACGCTGGAGTTGAGGTGGAGCAAAAGAGAAGTTTGGGGGGAAAAACAACAGAAACCAAAAAACACAACAACCCCCAAAACAAACAGCAGACGAAACAAAGGGGGAAATACACAGAAAATCATTGTTAGATTTCAGAACAGGGATGCCAATTCTTCAAGTTGCTGTGGACTTCTGATTTTTAACTCATGATTTAAAGTTTTAATGTATTAAAAATTGGATGCTTTCTTTTCCTTTGTTGAAGGCATGTCTAATGATATTTCACAAATTAATCAGAGGAAGGTTTGTTGAATGAAAGCCTGCAGGGCTAACTATTAATTATTACTTATGCCCTCAAAATAAATCAAACATCTCTAAATCATCAAAAAAAGAGGCAGACATTAAAAAGAATATAGTTTTATATTGGGTTTTTTTCTAATTCAATTACTCTGATTTCAAAACCAAAGAGAGCCTTCAGGTGTTATGCTTGCCACTGAGAGTAGAAGCAAAAGTCTATAGTTTGCTCTTGTAAATGTAAAATTTTCTTCTGCTGACAACAGTGCTTGCTTTGAGCTCTTGTGTTGATTCACAAGGTTGTAACTGCAGGCTCCATAGGAGGGTGTGGAAATGAGCAGGACAAACAGAAATATACAATTTAAAAAATCAGTCTAATATAGGACTGGTACCATATCGTAACATGTGGGGCGTTGCAACTGGACAATAGGTGGTATTGCATTAGCCGTTCCAACTTAACTTTGGTAAACATGCACAGTGGCTGAACCTGCACTTTGACCTTTCCAATATGTGTGTGTGTGTGTGTGTGTGTGTGTGTGTGTGTGTGTGTCTCTAGCAGGCAGATGTGAAAAGATGAACCCCATGTACTCTGTGTGATAGGGTTAATAAAGTTCTATTCTCTTCTATCTTCTCCTTCCTATGGTACACATCAATCTAAGTTGGCGGGCCAAACTTGGTCTGGGCGCCACTAAGTATGGTCTAAGCTCAAAAGCTAAATTATTTAGCCAGGGAGACCAGTTGATAAATGTTGGCAGTGCAGGTCAATACATTACAGGGATGTGTGGACCAACCCTTTGGTAGGATATATTATGCATTGGGGGAGATAAAGGCCATTGATTGTCTCCAACAAGGTCACAATAAGAACTGCTTTTTCACGTAAAGGGGTCTATCTCTTGTGGCAACAACTTTAGGCCACCATTTTGAGATACCGTGCAATAAGGTTAATCAAATCTGTGGGAAGAAACTATGGAACTGTCTACGTCTACCAAGGATACAGAACGATAATGGGCTGTATTTATATGAAGGGATATCTGACTTTTACATTATTCATGGGGCTGTGGAAAATGCAATGGCAGTGCTAATATAATATTGACCTAACCCCAACACTACATGAATGGCAATAGAGGCACAGCTTAACACACACACACACACACACACACACACACACGGATGTACATATTGTGAAGTCTTACTGGAAGATATCTCTTCCTCTTATGGTCAATTCACATACTATAAGCGATATTTGGAAACTCAATACAGTAGATGGTCTTCTTAAAGGTCAAGGGACTGACTGGACACAGAGAGAGACAAAGTAGTGTAGAGAGAAAACACCCTTTACCCAGACATCAGAGCTATTCGATTGAGATTGTTTTCGGTCAACAAATACTCAAGAGGGAGTTTTCTCTCTTTATTTGGCTTACTGTGTGGGTGGACAAGAATAAATGGAAATAAAACAGTGTTCAAATGGATTAATGGTTTATCAAACCCACATCTAATGAAGATTTGTGTCTGGCTGCCTTTGTAGTAAGGCACAATCATCTCTCAAGATAGCAGCAAAGCAGCGGAGAGATTTAAAGCAAGATCGGATTTGCAATTAAAGATTTTTTTTTTTCAGTCTCGAGACGTGATGCTCAACAGAAATTTTCACAATGAAACAAAAGCATAAGCATTCATCATTCCACAGTCAAATGGCAAACGAAAGTGTCTTCCAATTCAAATATGTGCGATTACTGGTAATGGCAAAAAAGTGTTTCAATAAAATATTGAAATGAGGCTCCTTCACCATACTAAGCTTGTAACTGTGTTTTTTCTAACTGTGGTGCAGGTTGTCACGCATCATTAGTCATACCCAACAGAACCCAAGAATCACTGTGTTGAAAGCGGAGAAAACAGTTACTTGTTATCTCCTATTTAGAAAGTGAGCATGTCCATGGGAGAAATACAGTCCAGCTGAAGCATTCATGCTTCCAGTCCAGATGAGACTGCTAAGCATTTTCATTGTTAGATACCGTCAAAGCACTTTGACTTCTTTCTAATTATATAAACATGACTTTGAAAAATGTCCTGCAGTGGGAGAACAGCGGAGGCACTGTGGGTCCATGTTGCCTCATCAACACAGATTTCAAAAGGCAGCGCAGAATTTCAATGGTGCTTCAAGGTTCTGTTAAAGGACAGGCCAGGGGAGTGGAGGGAAGGGGAGGGGAGAGGACAGGTTATAATGAACTGTCGAAATGCACCTTGTTGACACCTCAACCTTTTAGGCTCAGGCTGGAGAGCAAATGCTGCAGGATTTCTCTGGCAATCAACACCAACCAGCACGTTGAGTCAGTCAGCAATCTCCCATACCTCAGTAGCCAACCACAACCATTCTGCTCCATGACTCGGGGCTTCTTCTGTATCCAAAATGGGAGTTGCCATTTGAGAGGATGAGAATAGGTGTGGCATCAACTTATGTCAGAGTAAAAACTTCCAATGCAAAAAGAAAAACAGACACTATGTTATTGTACCTAGTGATAGAATACAGCATAAACTAATGCCACTGATCAGAGCAGGTACTAAAAGCCACAGCTCAGCACCCACTAATCAGAGTGCTGTGTCAGACACATTGGCTATCTGTAATGTACATTCATTCAAATACGTTTCAGGTTCAGTGCTCAGAAAGCTCAGAAATACAGGGTATTAAACTAGCTTCATATCTTGAAGTCCTGCAATGAAAATTAATCAATATAAATAAAATATAAAAGTAACACATTTTATTACAAAACTCTCAGAAGCATAACAACAGTTTCACAGACAAAACAACAGAAAATGAAAAATACTACCTATGATGAGGGCCAAAAAAGAGAGAACATTTAAACTATCGTTTAAATCACGTTTTATGATCACACTGGTTTAAAGGTTATGTCATCCATTTAACAGCTTTTCTAATTCCTTCCTATTATCTTGCCTTCAAATAAGTGCCTCAAACTAGTGGAGCAGTAGTGACAGTACACAACGTGTACCATTCCTCCACTTTTCACCTGTTTCCACCCTGCAGAAACTCCATAAACTTACTCATCCTCCCAGCAAAGTATTCAAAATAAGCTCCACATTCACAGAAGGTAGAAAGTGGTACAGAATATAATCAAGGGGAGAGCTAAGCAAGAAAAATAAAATATACCTCACTCTGCTGTCACTCATCATCTCCATGTCTGAGTCTCCATGTCAAGTTTAGTATCATTCATTCTACACCACAAACCTTTTTTTCCTTAACTTTTCAGTGGATACAAGCTTATTTGGAAACTCATTTCTTGGCTGGATGTGTGAGATTGGTGCAGGGAAGCTAAGCAGAATAATGGGACATGGTGGCTTCTGTAATTTCTGTCCAACTTGTGACTTCAAAGATGAGAGGATCATTGTAAAATCAGCGAATGAGCGAATGACCTATCACTTTAAACAAGCGTTAGAACACAAACCTACAGAGAGATTCTTATTCTGTAACTTTATCAGTGCTAAAACGATTTTTAAGAACCTGTTAGGTCCCGGATCTGGGACCTGTGGGATAGATCATTATGTCCTTGTCAGCTTATTTTTCAAATTCAGACAGTTTTATTGATGTGTAAACATCTCGAAGAGAAAAGGGACTTCACATGTAACCCAGATGAACAAAGGATTCAAGGACATCCAAACAAGAGGACATCTGAATCCTGCTGGACCAGGATCCTCTGAGCTGCCTGAATAGGCAGCTTTGACAGGAGAAAAGCAATGAAGTTAAGGGGGGATAACCTTTGATATTGTGATGCATTGAAATGCAAATATCCCCAAAAAGGTCAGACGGACTTTGTGCTCAATTAGTTTGTTACAAAGAAAAGGATATTTCTACCATATCATAGATCAAAAAAGGCAAGCTTTTACGATCCTGAGACCCAAAGAAGAAATTAGCATTTGCAGTATATGTCATTTTTAAGAGATTGTTGCTATATTGGTTATTAAGTTGCTCTAAACCTATTAAAAATGTCATAGTTGTTGATATCTAACAAAAAGTATTGTACAGAAAATGTATAGTTTTAGCACCATACATACTGTAGCTTGTTTTAACATCTGAAAGGCTCATTCTGCTCTGCCTTTCCTAATAGGTGGGGGTAGCTGTTTTACAAAAGAACATGAAAGGCAAAAGAGATGCATTGTGAGGCAAACACCTTGTTAGTTTGACGAAACTCACCCTTGCTTTTTGACGGAATAGCCAGGTTTTATACTGGAGGAGATGACAGCCCAGTCAGCTGCGCATCCAGAGACTTGTCAACCTGCCAAATGCTCAGGTTGCTGTACTGCAAATTTTATAAATGCTTAACACATGCAGTGTGAGTGCTAAAAATAAAAAACGGACAGCGCATGGCTCCATTAGACAGAGGTTTCCCCCAACCTGGGGAGAACTGCAACCATCAGCTTAACTGCCTTTTTGATTTAGCAGAAAATGACTATTGAAGATGTAAAAGGATAGATAAATGCAAGAAAATGCTTGTAATGTAACCCCATCCCTACTGCTAACAAACAAGGTCAATGATAGCCCCAGTTCTAGTTTCCTTCCTTTGACAATGAGAAGGGGTTTTATCAGACGAAGGCCTAATACAGCAGGGCTGTAGAGACACTGCCATGCCTGGAGCTGTCCATCAGATAGAGAAGGGCATGATGGGCTGGGATCCAAACAGGCCCAGAGAGAATCCCAGCCTGCTGTTGTTGCTGGCTCCTCATTCTCAAGGACCTTTAGAGATCAAAGACCAACACACAACAAGGAAGGCAGTGAGAGGGTGAGAGAGATAGAAAGAGATGAACCAAAGAGAGAGAGAGAAAGAGAGAGAGAGAGAGTAAGGCAAGCAGGAAGGATGCCATGAAGCAGAACAACCCATGCGGCCTTCCACTGATTACCCAACGCCAGGCCTCCTACTGAGCCAAAGGAAGGCGTCAAAGGGATTTCCTGGAGAACGTCTCTGAAACATCCAGTCTAACTCAGCCCAGCCTCCTCTTTCCGGAGTCGGATGAAGCATCTTCCGACCTCAACTCCATTCCCTTTTTCACGTTATATTTTGTAGTGTGGAAATGATGTGTTCCTTTGATACTCTAAAAAAAGGCCTATCCTCTACGGAATAGTTGAAGTAGCCTCTCTCTCTTGCTCACTCTGACTCCCTCACTTTCACTCAAAAATAAAAAGATACATGGTGTTCTTCTGCTGGCCAGCAGTGTTGTTTAACCTTGGTGAAATACAAAATGGGACAAGCTGTAGAGCTGAACAAATACTGAGCTATATGAAGCGTTACAAAACAACTTAGAACACCAACAACTTAACAACAAAAATACAACTGAAAAGGCAAGCTTCCCAAATGTGCATTAAGCCCAAACTCAGTCCAGCCAAAGCACATTGCTGTTGGAGATTCCCACAGAGAGTTTAGCCAAGAAAGTATTTGTTCAGAGGGTTGCTACTCCATCAGAACAATCTAGATTCTTCTTTCCAACACAACCACTTAATTTTGTCTGTGGTTGCAAAAACCCAGCCATGTCTTTAAAATTCAGATTCATAACATTGCTTAATGGATGGATGAGGTCATTTCTTTTAAAGGATAGCTCATTGTAGAAAGGCAGAGCTTCAAAAGTGCTGGCACTCTCACCTGAAACCCATTGGTCTCTTTCAGTAGCTAATCAAGTTCTTTGGAAACTGTCTGATCAATACAATGTGGCTACATCAAGCATTCAAGCTAATATTTGCAGTAAGTTGATCGCATTAGATGCACTGATACATTCCAAATTACTGAATTAAATATTTTACTTTGTCACTGTTCAAACACTAGCCAAATGTAATAAATACAAAACTGTAAATGCATTGTAAATAATTGTCTATGGTGGTGAGCTTGCTTTTGGATTTAAGGAGAAGCACTTCCTGAAACTAAGGCTGCACTGAAGTGCAGCCAGAGATATTGCAATTATAAGTTGAGCCTTTATGAATGGAAGTGTTAAATTCGACTATGAAATAATTTTCTATGATACCAGAGTTGCTGAGATGGTAATAGTGATGTATTATATTATGCTTTTCTATGTAAATAATTAAAACATCAATTATATGCCTCATGCACATTTTGTCCTCTTCATTCTGCTGCTGCAGTACAAAGTAGCCCTGTGGCACTTGATTTCAAAAATAAAACAGCCATCAAAAAAAATTCTAACCAAAAGCAACTGAATGCGTATCAAATTATATTTACGATTTTCAAACTCAGAAGTAGGGACTTAAGAGGAGACCCTGAAGGCAGCCTAGGTGAGACAGCTCAGCAGGTATCTGTGTCCAGTAGTGCATTCACCTGTTGATTTATAAAATACAAAGTAATGCACTATGAAACTACAGTGTCCTTTTCAGAGGACAGACCGTTTATCACTAATGTAAAACAGACAATTAAACAAATTTACACCTGGCCCATTGCTTACTTGGTCGAATTGTTGCAGAGATTTGGCCTACCATTAGCTAGTGTCAGTTGGTTTGGTTGACTGTAATAAGGCAGGTCAATTCTGTTTTGGTTGTGTGGGATAGATTTTTTGGTTAAAATCAAATTAAAATTTACTTCATGATTTGAGATAGTTTTCAACTCATTTAGACTACTCCATTACCTAATGTTGTACACTACGTTAGCCTCATGATATAGTACAATGTCACATTCTAGGCACAACAACATTAATTTAACAGGGAACATATTTAAATAGATAACATATTAATTGGGTGTTAAGTCTCCAAACTGCTGGTACCACCAACCAAAAATGTGCCACCAGTGGATTAAGTTCATCTGGAAACGATTTTGATTACAGAGTGGATCATGGTAGTGATCATAATCAAACTTCTTAATAATACTGGCTCCTTCAATCCCCCTGACAGCCGGCACAACAGATGCGTTCACTCTTATGGACATGCATATGGAGCCATACGACAGTTTACTCACACATACATGAACTTCAAAGAACTCGGGAAAAATTGCAGGACTCATTTTCCGTTACCTAGTAAATAAAGTTAAAGTTCATTACAAAATGGTTCCGCATAAAAAATCCTGACCCAGCAATTTAGTGCAAGAAGGTAGAAATCTATTCGTCTACACCTGAATAGCTTTGCAGCTCAGTGAACACAAGAGGGAAAAGGAAAAGAGACAGAAGATAAAAGCAAAGGAGGGAAACTAGAGGGAGAGAGAGCCGGAAAGAAATCGAAGACGCAAGCTGGGTTCAATTTAGAGGCTTCCCACAGGAGGTGGAGTGACCTGTATCTGCTACAATAGAGGTCATGCAATTTTGAGCGGGCACCCCTGTCTTCAGAGGATACTGAGGACCCCTGCCTTGATGTGCACATCCAGGGGAAAAAGCAAAAGGTCCCTGTAGCGTGCAGGACCCCCTGAATGACCCAACTGGTGGGTTCCTATTACAACTGCCTCACTACACCGCAACCTCACAATTGACACTTCACAGTAAGCTACAACACTAGCAATCACCAAAGCTATCAAGCTTAGAGGAAGTTACTATGAAGTCAGCCAACCACAGAAACTCGAACAACTCCTTATCTTCCTGTCTTCTAATTTCACCAGCCAAATGTAACTGTAAATAAAAAGCACCATGATATACATTTAGTAAACTGTACTTAAGTGGGAACTGAGATTCATTAACTATGACGTGATCACACCATATAGGCCTATAGAAATTAGCCTGGGTATTTCCATTAAAAACACTGCCAAAGGAAATGGTGAAAAGTTGCCTTACTGCAACACTGTAGCTGAATAACTATGCTGTTTAAGCAGCCAGAATAAATTGGGCTGGGGTTTTGCCATATATCTAAACCATAACTGAGTATTTCAATGAAAAGCTAAAATAAATTAAATTTCAACCTTTGTAAAGAAAAAACCCCCAAAACAAACAGAGATCCCCACAGGATGCAAATGCTATTTCCCCTTTATCTCACATCAGGCATTTTAAGCATCACAAACTACACCTGAGACATGGCCCTGCACCTACTCTGCACCTGTTACTGTAGAAACATTATGTATTTCTAGCCCAGAAAAAACAACAACAATCAAGCAAACAAACAAACAGACAGACAGACAAACATGACCTTTAATTTCCACTGATTGCCCCAGAGAAGCTAATGAACATTTCCGCAAACATTTGCAATTGAAGGGAGTCATTTTAATTACTCTCCATAGAGAGGGCCGTGCCGGGCAAGGAGCTCAAATGAAGATAAACATTTAATCAAGCGTGACCTCGTGTTCGATTAGGTGAATTCTCAAAGCGCTGATGTCCATGAAAACAACATTGAGAGTTCTGAAAAAGATGAGATTTTTTTCTGAGCAGTGACAGAAATGTATCAAAACTCAAACGCCTGGTACTTTGACCAGGTAAACCCAATCACCCTAATAAGAGTCATCCTAATCCAAAGGAGAAAGCTTTAATCCAGACAGTGTTCTAACGAGGTCAGGATATTCTGAGGGGGATCCTCCAGCCTTCGCACCAGGAGTTGTCGGGCCCAGACAGCTCAGTCGGTAGAGCATGAGACTCTCAGTCTCAGGGTCGTGGGCTTGATCCCCACATAGTGTCAACTATCACCTTTGGATAAAAGTGACTGTGAAGTAATGAGTTTCAGCAGTCTTAAGGTTAGGCTGGGAAGAGCGGCATCCTTATGAAAGCATACAAAGGTGAGGGGAGGAGGGAGGGTACATGATACAAATTGCCTAGTTACAGCAAGGTGTACTCGAATTAGAAAATCTTTATAAATGATCAAGAATACATGTTTCATTTTGATATAGAGACCTCCTATAGCTTGCATATAATGCTTGACTGAAAGAAAATATAGTGAGACGCTGAGCCATTCCTTTGTAGTCCTTTCATATTGTGTTCAATAAACACTTAAAAAGAAATCATTACTGCAACAAAAGAAGAGAGGAAAGATGAAAACTGTATCTGATTGGAGCCATGTCCTGCAGCTGTCTTTGAGAGACTGTAGTGTGGTTTCTCAAATCAAAACAGCAGAGGCTAGCACAACAAAGTGGCAGGGCGAGGGTTAACCCAAATGATATTTCAGTAAGAGATAAGGACTGAATGATTACACTAGTGTATCCAATTGTCCTTGTCATTATAGCACCTATCTCATAGTGTCACTGATCGTCTCTCAAGATTACACCTCTCGCATTTTATTTCATTAGTTGTGCTTTTTGACCACTGTCGTTGCTTACTTCCCTGCCCGTTTCACCCACTGCCCAGTGAGTCCACTGATAGTATCCACTGGCGCTCATGCTCTGTCCTGAGTGGCGGCATATTGCATGTAGGCACCATGCTGTGCCGCTACCAGTGGTAGCGTGAAGCAGAGAGGATTATTCCTGACGATAGGGGCATTAAATGTGTAGCAGGCCAATGGAGGCCTGAGCTGATGCTCTCTTGTCTCTTTTGGTTCAGCACCAGTTCAGAAGCAGTCCCTCTAAGCTGAGTGGGATCTCACAGTACTCAGATTGTTGTGCCATTCATTAAGGCCTGAGGGTGTCACACCAGCTTAGACCCCCTGTCCCCTCTCAGCCAAGGCTTCATGCTGTACTCCTCTGCCTCTGCTTTTAAGACTGAGTGAATCTCAACTGTGTTCTGAAAATGTGGCAAAATTCTGTGTTTGCTAACGCTCTATAAGGGCTCACAATCTGAGCTTCTTGTTAAAATCCATGGTTTATGTCTATAAGTAGGCTAACACTTAAAGATGAGGTAGCTAATCGAGCGTGTTGTGGCACAGAAAACACTTCACTCACTTGTTCTCAATACTCTGGTAGCAAGTCATAAATGTTGTCATTCAATGTAACTTGCTGCAGCATTATGTAGTTTGGGCCAACTCAAAGTGAAAAGTAGAAAAATCTAGCCAAAAATACATACAAAATAAATACATTCCTCTGTATCTGGTAGTTTACCACTGGATGATACATTTGCTTTGAATCCATAATAATACATGGACCATGGAATCAGAACTCTGAAGTGAACCAAAGAAGAAGAAATGTATCTTGAGAATAGCACGGGTCAATGGAATTGCAATTCTCCAGCACATCTCAAGTCCTGCAACCTCACACCAACGTAACCAAACATCGGGCTGGCTCTGTTTGATCTTGAAAGGGATATAAGCCTAAAGCCCTACCCGTGTGAGATGTCCTTCTTTAAAAAGATTCTAATCTCAACAGAAATGTCTGGCAAAATAGAGGTCATCGTGTCAGAGCACCCAGCAGACAATAGCAGTTTGCTGCGGACCTGAGAGGAATTCTGTGAGGATTTGCTCCTATGAGGCTCATCTAAGCACCATGGGGATACCATGGGCTGAAAGAGCGGTGACACAAACCAAGTAAATAGAAACCTCCTCTATGAATTCTCTCCCGTGCAATCTCATGTAACACTTTAGATGCTAATAGATCACAAATCACAAGAATTTCATTATTTCCCCATAAACAATACTGTGATTTTGGGCATGACCTCCTTATGTATTTTTTTCAACAATACCTCGTTTTCTCTCTACTATGGTTATGTTTATTAAGTGAGTTGTCAAGCATTCCCATTGATACTTTTCTTAATCTTACATTGACAATTTAAAGGCTGATAGCATATCCCCACCTCGCAGGCAGCTCCAGAGTCAGTGACGGCAGTCCCATTACCTCCCTCTGCCTCCCTATTGCATTTTGATCAGATTGGTTTATCTAATTTTCCAGTAAATGCTTGAAATGTATTCTTGCACACCTTCTCCTCATAAATGTACACAGGGGAATCATGAGAATGAGATAGAAATGAATAGTTCTGTATTAGCTTCACCCTACCACACCAGCATCATAACAGCCCCCATTCACCCTCCTTACAGACTACAGATTCAGAGCGGCAAGTTGTAGCCCTGATCTTTTCCAAACGAAAATGAAATGTGTAGCTCTTTCTGAATGAAGCTGAAATAGAATTCTTCCATATTTGAAGAAGAAGGTGCAAATAATGTTAAACCTGCAAGAAGAGGTTGACAGCGGCCAGGTTATCAGTATTAGTTTAAAAAAGGTGTTTATGTCATATTATAAAAAAGGTTCTATGTATGTAGTGCCATCAGAAATACAATCATGTCTGGCCCTGCCATGGTAGTCCCTTGGATAATTGGCCATGCGGAAATGATGACTAAGTATATAACAGGGCTATAAAAAGAGAGATAGTCCTAAGCGTCGATCCATTTAGTAATGTTACAGCTAAAAATGAATGGTCTAATAATGTAGATTTGTTTTCCAATTTAAGTTATTGTATTATAGTAAGCTGTCTTGTCTTATGCCTTAGTGCCTTCTCCAAAATATTACAGCTGGAAAAGTGTCAGCTCAGTAAACAACTGGCCTTTTGGCTTTGTTCTGTAGGTAACTAGACATCAAGCTAACTTAGCAGTGCCATTACTTTTAATGTTAATATGCAACTACTGGCCACTACTGTCTACTAGCCACCAAATTTTAGCTATTGTGCAAGTAAGATACAAGACCAGATACAATCTTTAGCTAGCTAACTAAACTAACTAATTTGCCCTGATACAGGACCCTTTGGGAGTCTACCATATGGCTGTTTAACCTCTCCCATAGGGTCCTGTCCTGCTCCATTGACTTTTTACTGCACGAAAGTCAGAGAGCCCGATAATGAAACCAATACGTCGAATTTCACTGACCTAACCAGATGTCCATAATCCTTCACTTGTCTACTTGCGGGGCGGCGGGTGGCGCTCCATCTCCTATGCACAAATAAACTTTTATACTTTGTTAAAGACAGGTATACTCCAACATTTCCATTGTAATGAAATCCAAGATGGCTGACTCTTCTTCAGCACTTTGCGTGCACGCTGCTTATTGTGCAGAAAATTAAAAAAAGTGCCGAAGAAGAGTTCGAGGCATCTGTCTGCTATCTTGGATTTCATTACAATGGAAAATTTGGAGTATACCTGTCTTTAACAAAGTATAAAAATTGATTTGTGCATAGGAAGATGGAGCACCTTGTTTTCATGGACAAGTAGACAAGTGAAGGATTACGGACATCTGTTTAGGTAAGTGCACTCCGACGTATTGGTTTTGTTATCGGGCTCGCTGACTTTCATGCAGTAAAAAGTCAAGAGCAGGATAGGACCCTATGGGAGAAGTAAACAGCCATACGATGAAAGACTCCCAAAGGGTCCTGTATCAGGGCTAGCTAACTAACAAGCTGACATTGTCTAAACAGAAATCAGACAAATCAGTGATGAAATGATCAGTTCCCAGTAAAAAAACAGCACAGAAATGAACCTCTCCTCCATACTGTTGAGACAGCCCAGTCGTAAAATTAGAAATGCAATGAGTTGTTCTCAGCTATGCTGCCATGAGCTGTGGATCTCCAATGTCCACCAGAGGGCATGTTACGTTACCTGAAAGTCCTCTATACCAACAATAGTTTTCATGATGGACTATCTACTGTTCAGGAAGTAACACTGACTACGGTATATGTCATGTATTCAATTTCCTTTTTGCTCAAGTGATCATCAACAGCTCAAACCTACCAGAATATTAAGATTCCTTAAATGTAAGGAATGAAAGGACAACAAGTTTGCACTAAGCATGCTGAACTAGTGCCAGAAGTATGCACAGAATTGATGAGGTGTCACTTTCACTAAGAGTCACACAATTGCACAGACAAGAGACTCTCTGATCCCTCCCTGCCTGTCCGTCTGCCACCAATGAGGCACAGACACCCTGGTTAGCATGGTGTGCATAAAAAACAAACGTCCTTGATTTTAGGAAAGGTTGCTTTGCTCTCCTCAACCCTGGAAAACACTATTGGCATGTATACCGCAACACCAATGGGATCTTCTTTTTTGCTCATGTATCACCAAAATCCTATCAACCTCCCAATTGCTAACACCCACAGAAGAATCTCCAGCGCAGTAGCATTAGTAACACAACGTGGTGTTTTTGCTAAAATGTGTCTGTTGTGATTTAATTCGGTAATAAATGACAAGACATGCCAACAGCTGTAGCCGACAGCATTTATCCCAAACAAGTGCTTATGCTTACATTTTGAGATCAATTTCAAAAACGTGTTAATTAATTTAGACTGCTAGCAGCACAATGCAGGTCAGACAGGGCAAACAAGTTACAACATCAGCCAATTAGAAACACACAAGCGTTTTACATTTTTTCATAACTAGGCCAGGGCTAGTGAGCAAAGATGAGGCAGATAGAGACTTAGAGGAGACTGAAAGTGGTGTAGAGGAGATGTATGTCTGGCTTAATCAGCACTGTATTTGAGCCTTGATTTATGTGTTTATAGATATAAATCAATTTATTTATCTATCTTTATCTATTATTATTATTATTATTATTTATCTATCTAAAACATATA
>CABFOQ010052785.1:42533-53624 GCA_900660455.1 Gephyroberyx darwinii
TTTTCGCCCCTCTTGTTTTGTATTTTACAAAATGGGACAGAATGGTAGAAACCTGATGAAAGATGAAATTACTCTGAACGTGTTCCTCTGATGATATCATTGGCTGCTAGTTAATGTGCTGAAGCTGTACTTGCTTCGCTGGGATCATCTATATTAACACATAGGTTTAGGTAGATAAATAACGTTCACTGTCACTTTCCCAGCAGTCTCCATGTATGTAGAATCATATGCAAAACATATTTCAAAAACATGGTAAAAACAAACAAAAAACAAAAGTATGTGACAAGCAAAATATAAACATCAAGCAAGACACTTTTCCCTTCTATTAAATGATAAAGAAGCTGTACTGAAAAGACATGGCTTAATTTAAAACGGCTGCCCTATAGGTCAAGGACAGCCAGAGCAAACAGCATTTGTGGCTTCTTCTTACACAGGCATACAAATAAAAACATTTTTGGCTTTCATTTTCAAGACAGAAAACTAAACAAGTTGTGTTATCTTCCCTTATTGTAATGCAAATATGAAATGTGAGACACCTCAAGGCTTTTATGCTGCCTATGTTAAACACTGCTTATGTTTACATTATGAGCCCTTCATATTGCTTTCTGAATAAAGCAGCAGTGAAGTCCTGTGAATAACAATCAGCATGTGATTGACAGTAACTTTTCATTTAGGCCAAACAGTTTTGTTAAGAATGGGCGTTTAGAAATGCTTTGATAATGCAACTGTATGTGTAAGGATAGAGAGAGAGAATGAATTTTGTCTTTTATTCTTCCAGAGATCATATCACGATTAAAGGTCAGGCTATCCATGCAGAGCCCAATGACAGTGTGTTCACTATGTTAAGATTTTCTAACTGTAGTAGCCCAACAGAGGTCAGAGGAAGCTTTGGGTAAAATTAAGACAATCCACACATAAATGCAGTTTAAAACAGTGCACATGTTGTGACCTGCTGCACAATGTTTCTGAAGTTGGTCTCTAAAGTTAACATTTTACACAGCTAAAACAATCATGTTGAATTGTCCCATAGGTGTAATCTGAGGGGAACACATGCGAGAAAGAACAAAAAAACGAAACCTAATACATTTAGGTACACATATAGGTCTAATGTTACCATGTGAAAAGTTTAGGCCATTGAGAAAAAGTTATTTATTGATGTCAATATTTGGTGGGTAAACTCCCACCAAAGGTGCTTATGTTGTGATTTTGAAAAGAGTTCACATTGCTTATGGATCTGTCAACAAAAAGGCCTGAAATGACAACATCTGTTATGGATGGCTACTCTGGTAGGTGATGAATCGGGGAGAAAGTTGTAGGAGAGGAGGCCTTACCTCATTAGTGTTCCACCGGTGTCTCTCCTTTGGCAGCGAGGAGCATTTTGGTAGACATTCAAGCAGCTTTTTGGGCAGGTATATTTTCAAATGTCCATGTTCATCTAAAAGAAGAGAGTACGACAAGACAGAATACTTAGCACATGCCTCATACCCTATTGACTTTCCTGTCCCTCCTTATCAGTCTATCAGTTTATCTGCTGCAATACCCTGACTGCAAAATGACTATCCCCGACTGAATTTAGAAAATAAAATTAAATATATAATATTGCATAAGTTTTGTATTGTGCTTGACTAAATTACTTTATTGTGAAATACATTCTATCAGGGGAGTTCACAGTAAATATTTCACTGTCAACTTGTGAAGACTGTGTCTATTCATTATTTAGACACAATAAACACCCTTGAGTGATTTTGTAGCGTATGGGGATTTAGCATGATAATTTGTGTGCTGCATGCCATGATTTAGTATATTATTCAGGAAAATAATTATACAATTACCAGGCCCAATGCCTACATCATAATGCATGTCGTTCAACCTATATTTTACATTTCACATCACAAGCATAATAAAACAGTAAGGCTGGAGATCATGCATGATTATATTCAATTGTTCATCTCATTCCATGTTTCCTTCCTGTTCAGATATGCAGATGGTGATTCATCCAAGACTTAAGTGTGTGCAAATTGGAGAAAAATCAATCATATCAATCATATCAAACCTAATATAGTCTTTGGGCTGCAAATGATTTGTTTTCAACAGAATATAAAGAAAATGTAGCTTATGTGTCCATAGCTTTATCAATTTACATGCAAAATGAGGATATTCACAGCAACTTATCATTAAAAGTAGGTTTAAATGGAGAAGGCAGTTACTGCCAATCATAATGACATGACAGAGGAACCTTTACAAGGTTGGAGACAATGCTACAGTATTGCTCAAAAACAAGCTAACCTCAGATGCCTCAAAATTAAATAGTCCTGAAACTGAATCGTTATTATAAAAAAGAGAACTATAAGGGGGAAACAGTATATGTTTCATTGTAAAGAGTAGACATACTCCTGCATCAGGCTGGTAGAACATTTAAGATATAGATTTTGAACACCTAGTTTAAATATCATACTTTTAAGGCAGATACAAACTACAACAATGCAGATCTTGGAATGATTGTAGGCATGTGGTTGTAGTTGATCCACGTCATATTCCACCATGTGCAAATGGACGTATAATTCAATCTCACGTGTGTGGAAGACATGTCAATAAACTCACTAAAGTAAAAGGTATTGCATTAATTTGTAATTTCATTTGGCTTAAAAATGAATGACACAGTGGGACAGAATGGGAACAGTACAAAAATATCAGGGTTTGAGTTGCCTTCCTTTGTATATATGTAGATTTTAAGGCTAGGTTCCAAAACATCTGAGAATGGAAATGGAAATAGGAAATAGGTGAATGGAGAGACAGAAGAAAGGCCTGAAAATCAATGCTGACTACAGATCCCTGGGGCAGCTGATATCAGTGGTTGACTGTAAAAATGGGAAAATGTTCTACCAAAGCAAAATATCACTTTAAAGCCAACACAAATAATCCAGCAGTGCACTTGATTATGAGGTTATAACAAGAGAATATGTAGCTCATTGTACATCACAGTAACAGCAGTCTGCTATACTGCCGTAGTAACTCCATATGGAAAAGCAATGGGAATGAATACAGTTGGTCCATAGAGAGGGGCCTGGCTAGCAGCCTCCAGGTGTAATGTGTAAGGTGGAACAGGGACTGCTACAGAGCGATGCTCACAGTATCACTCCCACAGGAATGCAGAAATTGGTTTGTAGCTCTTTAGTATTTGCCATATCCATCTGTACCTGTAATTCTACGTGTGTAGACTTCTTTTTATATGAGCTGAACAGGTATCTGTAATCATTCGCTTCGGCCAATTAAGAATCACATGCAGCATCTGCTCCTAGGTACCACCAGAGTGGTGTCACCGTCAGAAGTGGAAAACATGCTGCAGCTGAATGATCAGAGATGTGCCGAGAAAAAGAGAGCAGAGGAAGAAGGAAGTGAGCAAATTAGCGAGAGGGAAGTTATAGTATGAAGCTTCATACGTATACAGTAACTTAAAACAAACACAGGGCTTTAGTTCTGCTTGAATGCAGTGCATCATATTTGTTTTCTTTCACTAAAAGGGTCAACAAGGGCAAGGGATCTGATAGTAAAGTCCAAACATCAATAGAAGATTGATGTGGATCCACACTCAGACATGGAACGAGCCAGTAGCAAGCCTTGGCCATCTCCCACCCTAGAAAGAGGGCTCTGAAGTCTTGCTCTTTGTAATCAATCGTCAGCAGCAGCAGTAGGCATACTGGCTGGCCTTTCTCTCCATGGAGTACTGCCAGGAATAAATGCTCTCCTGTGAAACACTCTTAGATGACATCATCAAGGTGAGACAGAACAGGAATTCAAAATGTGCCTTAAGCACGTTTTATAGTTTTTTTATAGATTTTATAGTCTAAAGCATCAAGATAGAGCTCTACTGTACTAGGAGATGTCCTGTCAACCCTCTGGCAATAAAGTGGAAAAGGGAGTGAAGGGAAGGGAACATATTAAGGATATATCAAGGATCCAGCTAAGTGCAACAAAACAGTGGTCTCTGACTTGGATTTGCATCATTTGACAGCCTGAAATAACACTGCTCAGAGCACAGCTGTTAGCTAGCATGTTTTTAGGCTCTTCCGCTTTCTCTGACCCCTGAATTTTGCAAAATTCAGTTCCCTGTTTAAGTACGAAGGTGATACAACTGCAAATTAAATGCATTTTACTTTGAGATAACAGTATTAAGCCATTGCCAGTCTTGCATTTGTCAGCTAACAACCCCACAAGTAATGCAACAGTCCATGTAAAACCCCTGCAGGAATAACAAAGTGAAGAGACACAGCTTCATTATGAGGACATTCTCATGATATCTGCATGAACATATGTCTGTTTAGCCATTATTTGACAGCCCTGACAGTCATCCTACAGTGCGAGACACACCATGCAGTCATGGTTGTGGTGTAAACTGTTGATTAAAAACAGGACTGTTCAATGTTAAAATGCTAAAATGTATAAATGTAAATGTATGTATTTATTTCTTCTACTTAGCATGTTAGTCCTTTCACAAATAGCATTTCTCACCTGCCCCTCAGCTGATAAGCTAATGTTACTAAGCCACTATACATCATAGTCATTCACAAAATGAATAAATGCTGCAGCCATAAAAACTAAACTGCTTTTAAAGCTCTATGTTGTTTTAACTAATATATTCATTCATATAGTTTTGATATTGTTCAAATGCATTCATATTGATCATGTAGATTATTTATTAATTTACTAATATTGATTTTCTTTTTCAGACATCTGTTTCGCTATAGTAGTTATGGAGTTCACGTACAGATTTTGTTTTTACGGTAGCAGCACAGCCAGGTCAGTAGACAAAAACAACCACGTCATGATGCAAGATCAAGAGGATTAAAAGGTTGGGTAGCTACACTGTAACATCTGGAATGAACAACGCAGTTTTCATCAGACTTGATTGCTATCTTGGGTAAAACCAGGGACAGTTATACAAAAATAATGGACAGCCTCCAGCTAATCAGAAACTACTTTTCAGCTTGGCCATAACTACTGAGATATTTGCATTTTAACAAAGAAAATGATCTACCAAAATACTTTTGCTATGTAATTTTACAATATCCATAATTAGTTAAAAGATTATGAAATGTTGGCCTGGTATCTGTAGCATTACCAGTGCAATGGACAAAGTGTCAAACATTTAGATTGTTCTGTGTTTTTATATTTTGCAGCATGATTTCCTATTTACTGATTACTGGCAGGAGTGGATGTTCAATTTGGATGCTACATTTTATGGTGTCAAACTAGGACGCTTCCAGTCTATCAACAATTATACACATGGTCCGTTTAGGCCTACATTACGACCAGATTCTAGAGAAGACCTTTGTGTTCGAGGTTCATATCTCATCAGGCAACTGTCTTTTCCTGGCCTTCCCTAATCTGGGAGCCCTTATCTTTTAACTCAAGAAGGGCATCGGTTTCTGTTTTTATTTGCACTAGAATGATTTTTAGACTAGGATCTCAATGCCTACAAAAGTGAACTCATTATAACTGTTTGGGGTGCGCTGAGGTTTCTTTTCTACAACATTATTCTATCATTACTCTAAATTGTTTTGTTCTTTCAGCTGCTATTTATCTACTCTCGTGTTATTTCAGCTGCAGTACGTCTAGCGTCTGATTCCTTCCACCAGGCATTTCCACAGACGTGAAGCAGGAACAATGATAGTTCTAACAGAGTATTGCTTACTAATTAAAGATTTGTCCGCTGTGGCATGGAAATCCACATATAGTTGGTGCGTCAGCTAAAAACAACCCACATGGGATTAGCTTGGATGCCAGATTTAGAGTAGGTTTACAGCATATAGTCAAGCTCTTCCTAATCAAACCGTCTGACTAATCAAACTGATTAATCAATACATGAACAACAAATTACCAACATAAATGTGCCTTTGAAAATGTAAATGTAGCTTTTTATACACCAGAAGCAGATCAAAATAAGGCTCTCTACTTTACTTCTTTGCATCTCCTGTAGACTCCTCCTGTAAACCAGGGAGGTTTAATATTTAGTTTGGAGGATAAACAGCAGGCTTAATGACTACTTGTACATTTGCCAAGAAAGAGATACACAGAAAACTACTATTTGGTTGTAAAACACTAAAGTGCAAGACAGGCTGAAACCAGAGCTTGTTACATGAGAGGATGTGCTGAGCTGAGCTGGAGCCCGGAGCCAATTATATTCATGGTCTTGATGAAGGAGCCCGCGTACAAAAGGCTACACAGGGAGGGGAGCTCTGTTTGACACAGGCTACAGGTCTGCAACTCTCATGTTGCCAACACTAGCCATTTGTGTGCCTCTTCATGAGTCACATCACTCTCAGTCAAACAGGTATAAAAATATATATTTCTATGTGCTGATGTTTGGATTATCACTGATCCTGGCTGTGAAGCAAAGACTGGGGGCGAGTTTAAGGGTATCTGTCATGCTAGCTTGCTCCGGCCCCACCCTAGAGACAAGAGTGAGGGTCATGAGACTGGAAAGGCTGACAAAAACAAATCTTTAATCAATACCCGAGCCCTCAACGCAAAACCCTCTCTCTTCCGTCTCTGTCTAAGAGCGCTCCAGGAGTGACAGTTTTTCTTTTTAATCTGTACCCACATTGTGGAGAAATTGCAAGCTAATGTTTCGGCTACAGAGCACTCAACAAACCGCTGCCGGTGGTGGATATCCAAAGTAACAGCTTGAATACAAACATTTTCCACAACAATTCAGAGACTGATATGACTTAAGGGTGTTAAGGGCAGTCTCCAGTACCTAGCTTATTTGTAGCCACATCTCAATAACTTCTCAGGTAAATCACAAAAAAAGAGACAGTCCTTTGGATAAACATTTGGCTCTCCTCTTTGGCCTGTATGAAGTGCTGTAAAAATGAATTAGGCTTTTGGCCATGTCTGTTGTCATTAGGTTTGATGACAGCCGTCCATTGGGCCAGACCAACAATGCCCCCGAGTGTTTGGCTCTGAAATTAGCCCGGTTAGCCTAATGAGCTTAGCTTAGACATATATTTCATCAACTGGAGTTGGAAACGTAAAGCTAAACAAAAACTGAATCATATTGCTCTGTACAAAAACTGTAGCTAAGCAACAAGTCACTGATAGTAGAGAATCAAATGCAAATCACAAAACCCTTTCTGTTTGCTATGATACCTTCAGTAACAGACAACCCACATCTTTGTAAGATTAACATAAATAGCACAAGAAAGCTGGCTACAAAGAAAAATGCATGGACACACACACACACACACACACTCACATTTTCACAAAACAGTCTTGAGTCTGAACAAAACCATTATCAAGGGAAAATATTTCTGTTGGAACTTTGTTGAAACTCTCCTCTCCATGATTCAAAATGTTACTCCCCAATTTGTACAAATATCAAAACATGAGCATCATTGTCTTGTACAAGGCGGTGCCTGCTGCTACGCAGAGACCCACATCAAAACTGTAGCCTAACACAGCACAAGTCTGTCAAATCAATATCATGAAAGTATAATTGTTTTGCACACAAGCACAAGCACACTCCCAAAATATGGTGCCTGTATTGTAATTGAAGGGAACTGGGCTGCTCTGCCAACACTGCATCCCAATTTAAAGGTCAAATTAGCAGAAGTGTTACACCCGCAGACGCACTCTCATCCACTACACCCATCAAAATAACAATGTTGTATCTATGGCTTAATTTTGGAGAAGCACTGGGTATTTTGATCACTTTATGTCTGTATTATATCGACACTGATAATCTGAGACAGTCTTAGTGAGAGGGACAGAGGCAGTACTAAATCGAATCAAATTTTACAGGACCCGCATTACTAGTAGCTGATTTGAAACAATTACAAAGATAAAATAAGACACAGCCTACGCCCCACCCGCTCCCAATCTGCACACACACACACACACACACACACACACACAAACACATACACACACACAAGCCTATTATAGTGGACAAGAAAAACAAACAGAGGATATAAAATGGCACTCAATCACAGCATGCACAGAAGGGAATCACATAGCTGAGCAACATGCAGTTTCTACAGCATGTGCTTTCCTTAGAAAAGGGGCACATGTAAAAATAAGTGAAATGACAAAAGACATGACAAGAAGTATCTGCCCCGGTATCTAGAATAAAACAACCTACAACCTACTGAGATGTATCATGCAGAAAAATGACCAGATCTATAGGACCAGATGTCAAACCAATGTGCACTGTGTGACAGAGTGGACTCAATAACTACTTTCAGTGATTCCATACCACTGACGTCCAGGTTCTCTCATCAGAAACGCCTCTAAAATGCCTCAATCATGGAGGGCCAGACGTGACCAATGTAATCCAATGCTGGTAAAACTCACTTTCATACCACAGCCAAGGTTGGCCTCACAGGCTAACACACTGAAAACAGTTATAAGATGTTTGTTGGAGACAAAGTCACAGAGGAATTCTGCCAGCCAGGTGCAGTGGTGGACTAATGAAAAGTTGTAAAAAGCAATCATTTTGGTAATTTGAGAAAAAGTGATCAAAATGCACTTTTTTATTCAAACATTAATAAATCAAACAAAATAATTTATTTATCGTTATTATGTAATTTGCATTTTAAAAGTTCTAAATGCAAATATCAATAACCTATTAAAACAAAACAAAAGAAAAAACTATCTCCCACATTGGGCCTGTTTTTCCATGTTGAGTCACATTGGTGCTGTATGTGATCGTTCAAAGTCGATGTTTTAAAGGGGTCTGAAACATCAGATTTTTGTACGCTAGAACTTGATAAGCAGCGTTAGCATAATATCGTCTTATATTCTATGAATGGCTATGAGGAAAACTCTGTGGCACTTGGCCCCTGGTTGTATAGAAAAGTGAACAGGGCTATTTGATTAGACCAAAGCCCAGCCTACTATGGGGGAAACCTGAGCTGAGCTTTACTATGGCACTTGGAAAATTAAGCAGCGTCTTATTTTCCTGGCAGAAATAACAATGATTTGCCAATGATCCAGAGGCCAGTCTCCCTACAGTCTGATGGCTCTTGATGGGGACAGGTTTGGAATAGCTATGTTTTACTGTAGGACTGGGAAACCAATTATCTTTATCATTTGGCCTATAGCCTGTTCCAAAACACTGTTACATACAGTGAAATTACTAACCGCCCACAAGCCAAAAAGTCTCACTGAACTTCACCATTGCGTTGCTATGTTACAGCGAAGCTACAAAGAGAACAGTGCACTGCTTCCAGCGGTAGCATCTAGAATGGGTGTCTGACCTGCCACACACAAAACAGCTGTTGTGAAAGAAAAGTGAAGGTTTCTTTTCTACAATGGGAATGATAAAAAGAGTGCGGATGCCAGCCAGAGATCTCAATTCTGTTGAATCTCACTGAACACTATTGTTGATGCCACTGGCCTACCATCAGACAAGGTGCAACACGTGCAGTGTAGCAGCATTCATTGATTACAATCACATTGTTTACAATGTGTCAACGGCTACGCTGGACGCCTTATGGCTGCAGTATAGCTGTAATAGTATAGCGTAATGTAGCATAATAAGGGAAGGACTGTCAACTTGTCAAACAGCTAAAAAAAAAGCCTGGTCCTATTACTGGAAGTTCAACAAACATGCACACACGGTTAACTGCCTGCAACAAACTAAAAATGACTCTTTATGTGTTCTCAGCCCTCACCAAGCTCACCCATCCATGAAAATCCCATCTCAAGGAGAGCAGAGGTGAGGTCTCTCTCTCTCTTTCTCTCTCTCTCTCTCTTTCTCCCTCTTTCGTGCACACACACACACACACCCACGCACACACATAGACAGCTTTAGGGCTGCGCCAGAGCCTTTTTTCCTTATCATAACTACTACAACAATTACGCAGACGATTACTCAGATCAATGGTTTACCTGCCTGTCTGAGTTGCTGTATGCAACATTGGAGTGTCCGGGCGAAGCAGAAACCTCCAGGCAGAATGCATTAAACAGGGTGTCTGACATGGTTGTAGGATACTGTAATACCACGCAATAACATGAGGGAAATAGCAAGACTGGCAAAAACTATTCTCAGTCACAGCTGTCACACATGAGGGGGTAATGCAAAAGTCTATCAACAGTGTCCCTGTTACAGTCTGCATCCCTGTTTCATAGATCTGCACAGGCAGTCCCCTGCTGCTAAATCTCTGCTCTTCTCAAAACATTCTCTTAAAATACCAAAAGCTTCGGTGCAGCAGAGCTCTCCCAGTGACAGATATCGAGTGAGGAGTATAACAAGGGGTTGGGGTGATTTCAGACTCTCTATTTAGAAATGACACAATACATGAGCACACTTAATTACCCAGACTCTAGTCTAGATCAACAGAGTCTTCCAGCAGTGAAGAGACCAGGGCTGGTCTATTCATTAAGCATGAAGGGGCTCTTTTCTGCTGAGAAACAATCTGCTTTACAGAGGACAGTCTTTACATTGAATAAAGACAGAGGCTAACGCTAAGGGCGGCTCTCCAAAGAGGAATAAAGGAAAAATCCACAAATCCACCACAAACCACAAATCAACTCAGGATTTTGGCCTATATTTCTGGCTGATTTGTTTTGGTTGTGTCAGAAAATAGCACTAGTGCACAGACTTGTAAGTGCATTGGGCAATTCCCACAGACGCTGGGTTTTAGAAGTCATAAAAACTCTGCTCTGATGCTGGGTTGTCTTTGTACTTTGCACACTGCTTACAGTTCTCATAGAGCACAATGTGATGAGAGGAAGGCAGAGGCAGAGATCAGTTCATCGAGAGGGGGACAGAAATATCATGAGATATTAATTCATTCAGCCTTGCAAAACATTTTTGGTCATTACAGTCCAATTTTCTAACATTTAAAGCCACATTATTAACTTGAGTTGATTTTTTTCCCTTTACATGCAGGCCTGGGAGGCAGAAAAAAGGCAAGGCAAGTTACAGGGCCATAATTGATGGCTCAAAGTGTAAGCATTCTCTCTGAGGGTCTGCTCAGGTCCTGATCCCGTGGCCTCAACCTGAAACAATCACTCTTAGTTAACGACAACACTTCAGCTATTGACAGCATGATCCCGTGAAGCAGACACTTCAATCAACAGAGCGTG
>CABFOQ010052786.1:0-10011 GCA_900660455.1 Gephyroberyx darwinii
AGTCGGCATTGGAGTTGGACACAGATCAAATCCAGGCTGCATCTACATCAGATGGTAGGACTATGTTGTAAGGCGTCCAGTCCATGTGATCAACCCATTACAAGTTTGATAATCTTGTGTTGTTATGAATGAGGACAGTTCGGCAAATATGCCATATCAGCCTATTAGGTCTTTTTTTTTAGACCACTGAAACATCCTGTTGTTGTTGAGGTTTGGCACTACTGTAATTGATTTTTCATAAAGAATAAGCCGTTCTAAGAGCCTTCCCGCATGTTTCCAAACACACGTAGGTTTTGATCGTACCAACAAACAAATTCAGATACGAACAAAATGATGAATCAGACTATCTTTGTAGAAACGTTCTTACAAATGCTTTACGATCAAATCTGATTTTACGCACGTTTCGTGAATGAGGCCCAATATTAGCACTGGACGTAGTTTAAAGGCAATTATTTTACACCGCAATTTATGTTAAATATAGGTCTAATGTTAACAACACAGTAGCTGACTGCTAACATTAGTTAATATTATAGATAGATGAACCATTGGTGTGAGCAGGTTTTTGTGTTTCAATGTACAATGGCACTCGACAACGATCTCACCTGAGGGCATTGCCACATTGTATTATACTAAATATGCAAACCAGTCAGTGTGCAGTGTACTATATTATGAAAATTAAACACTTTGTTTACCTGCTGTGTGTCCTAGGCAGTGTTGAGAGACTTGCAGCTCTTGTTTACCCTTCAACCTTTTTCTCTAAAAATTTTTTCTTTAAAAATAGAGCAGGGACCCCGTACTTTTTTTTAAATAAAACTTTGTGTTGCATTTGAAGCGCAGCCTATAATGTATTTATAATGCCTTATTAACCTATTTATGTACTCAGTCATGATGCTTACAGTTGCTAAGACTTTTATACATAATCATTATTGATGTATGGAGGCTTATACTTTTACATACATTTTTTTGGTATGTGAGTAGTAGACTAGTTATTAATTATTTTAGCACCTAACTGTGTTTTAACCAACATTTAGCTTGCAAACAATGCAGATATTTTTTTTTAAATGGCAGTTGGTCACATAATGTTAGGCTCTGCATTACGCACCGTGGTTGCATGGGTTAGTTTTTGTCAAAAGTAGCTTATTATCATTACTAGGTTTCAAACCCCGAAGGGGCGTTGTTTTTCTGTTAGTGGATTATTCCTATGCTGCGGCTCAAATTGCCGTGAGCTGGAATTAGCTAAAACCATGAAACTTGGCCCAATAACTGGAAATGATGTGCAAATGCTTCCCAAGAAACGTGAGCCCAATCGGCCAGATGGTGGCCGTAAAGGCCCATTTTGGAAAGGCCACGTCCCTGACTCCGATTGACTTGAAATTTGACACACAAGTCCAGCTCAATGTGCTCTACAAAACAGCCTCAAAAACCACTACAGTCCAGGGGCCTCATTTATAAAGGTTGGGATGCAAACGTCGGGATTTATAAAGAAATTCTATGCGGTAAAAGGTGTGCACTTCTACGCATCCTCTCACCCATGCGTAGAGCTCACTGCAAAATTTTTCAGACACGGGAATCAGCGACGCCCAATGGGGAAATCACAAAATAAAGCTCAGTCCTCTTAAAAACATATTGTTATAAGTGTGTTTTCACAGGGTTTGTGGTCTGAATTCACTTTTATCTGTTAAGTCACAACTTAAAACCTATTTTTATACAAAGGCATTCTCTTAACTCTTATTTTCTTGATTATTTTACCGGCCCGGCCAGGATGAAGTGACTGAGGGGGGCAATTTTTTTTTCATAAAATAAAATTAATTGATTTAACCATGCAATAGCGTCAGAAAGGCTAAATAACAACAAAGGCTACTGGTTCAAAATCAAAGAATACATTTATTAATCAGCGACTCACATAAGAACGAAGCACTGCAGAGAATTTATGAACGATAACGATTCTGTCAAAATCAGCAGGGGGAGTCTCTTGCGCTCTCTCTCTCTCTCTCTCTCTTTCTTTCTCTCTCGCTACAACGGGGGAAATGAATTTGGGCCAAAGTTGTATTTACAACCATGAAAAGCAAGCAGGCTGAGAAACTGAACTAAGTTTCTCAGCCTGCTCTGCTCCGTTTCAGTACTACGTACTAGTACTAGTACTACTATGGACGTCCTAGCATACACCTATGAAAATATGTTTCTCTAGAGACATAAAGCTTAAACAGAGGGGTCAAAAAATACAACTGAGCGGGCTAAGTGTATTTTACTCTCTCATATGTAGCTCCTTATGCTCAATGTTGTATAACTTTTAAACTGTTTTTAAATTGTTTTTATCATTTTGTTCATCATCAGTTTGTCTACCATTTTATTTTGTCTTCTAAATTACTTTGTAACTTTGTTTTGAAAAGTGCTATATAACTAAAGTATTATTATTATTAAGGTGTGCTGGATTATTAGGGCTTGTGCGGTTTTCCACAATGTGGCACAGATGCCTCTACTGAGCCCCCAAACAGTCCACCTTTACGGTGCTCAACCTCAGTGATGAGCACCTCGATCTCGCAAATTTCGCCTTTCTTGCAGTTGCCGTCTCTCCGTCTTTCCCTCATTGATAGTCCAACAAAGGCTGCTTAACAATGTCGGCATATTCATGAGCTATTTAGCATTGACCATTTATGGATGATTGTTTAATGATTGGATGATTAAATGACTGCATTTATATAGCGCTTTTATCCAAAGCGCTTTACAACATATGCCTCTCATTCACCATCTCACACACCGATGGCAGTGAGCTACCATGCAAAGTGCTGGCCTGACCATTGGGAGCAGTTTGGTGTTCAGTGTCTTCCCCAAGAAAACACACTTGGACATGTGGACAGGAGGAGCTCTATCTATCTATTCCAATCTATTTTGGAAGAAATTACTTACCAGAATTACTTTATTACATTAATTAATTAATAGGTCAAAATATGGATTATACTGTCCTAAGGTTTTCAGATGACTCATGGTATGATGGTACTATTAAGGTACTATAATGCTAATCTGCTCAAATAGTGGATATGGAATGAAATGTTTCAAATGAACATGTATGATAATTTCCTACTTGTAGGACCAAAAAGGGAACAAAGAGGATTCCCCATCTGAAGGAAATCATTTAAGGGATAAAGGGAGGCCCAAGGAAAACTCAACATGTTCAAACGGTCATACGTATGTTCTTTATCACACTGATTCATACTATACCTACGCATGTCCAGTTCCATAACCTGTCACTGCTCGTGTGCCAAAATCATATCTAATTAGACAACTAAAACAACCTTGGTTAAGGTTATAGTTAAGATTGAGGTTCAGGTTAGGCAACTAAAACAACTTTGGTTAAGCACAACTTTGGCACAAAATGGTGGTGCCTTACTTTTCATAACTATAACTACAAACTTGATATAAGAACATGCTGGGAAAACAATGATGTGTTATGTTTTCTATTTGTCCATCAGGGGAATGTATCTGATGTGAGAGCCTCAGTGCAGGATGGGGTGATAAGCTGTTCCTTCACCTCCATGAACCCCATCTCTACTCAGAGAACCACTGGCTTCAACAAGCCCTACCACCTCATGTTTGCCCATGGACCCACCAGTAATGGTAATAAAGATGTATGGTAATGGAGGAAGAGGAAAATGCTATTTCCCTCAGTACTTAACCTGTGGTCAGGGATGGAAATGTTACTAGCTCGCTACAATGTGGATAATATTTTTCACTGTATTTGATTGTATTTGAAATTGTCCATATTAGCCTAAAGTTGAATGGGGGCTAATGACGAAGGTATAGAGATGGCTACTAAAATGCTGCAGTGCGTAAAAGCTCCCTCCTTGACTATGATAGACTGAACTGGCCTGACACCATGAAACCAATTCAACTTTATCAAAACCCAAAGTCATGGCTGTCAATTGGGTAAGTCAGTTGCCACTCCAGATTTGTATTTGTACTACCAGACTTGTAATTTTAGCATTATAATGGAGAGCAAAGATCATGCAGAAATGACCAGAAATCTGTTTGGAAGCCAATGTGGAAAAATAGATTCTTACTTACTTATTTTTACAATCAGTGGTCCGGTTCACAGCTTTAGTGCCATGCACATTGGAGTGATTTCTTCGACCTGTGCAGTGCAGTACCTGTACATAGTTATAAAATAAATGCTGTTTTGATATATATATTTTATAGTTTATTTACTATTTTGCAAAAACTGGCAAATTAAAAGACCCAATACCTTATCCAAACATAAACAAATGGGTGGCCCCCATGACCAAAAAGGAATGTTTTCATTCTCTATTTGATTGACTGAGCACTTTATCCAAGGTAACATTGGTAATGTTTACAATGGGTGAAAAAAGTTTGTAAAAGCTTATTTTCCATCTACAGATCATATTCTTCCCCAGATTCCCACCCCCAAAAAAATCACCTTGGGACTTTGAATCTACTTAAATATTTTATTTCTATGTCTGCAGAATATTGCAAGAATTTTACAATTACAGAATTTTAAAAGTATTTGAGATTTTTTTTACAGCAGAATCCTGGGGAATTCACTTGTGGAATGAGAACAATGAGGTAAAACATCATCTGTACTACGCCATTGTCAGCAGCAGTTGTTCCTTTATAAGGAAGTGCTGAAATAATGTGAAGCAAAGGATCACCTGATATAGAGCCATATATTCTCCTAACTAAACTACTGTAAAAACATGACTTTGAGCATTTACAGTAGTCCTGTCTCTGTTTTATTCGTCTCTCCTCCAGGACAAATCCGCTTCCATACCAGTACCTTAATCAGCAATAAGGTGGACATTTCTAGGCCTCAGCTTGTTAGCAAAGCTAGCTGGCCGCATATCATCAAAGCACATGGTGAGATCCTGTCCAGAGGGATGTGTACAGTAGTAATGTTGTAGCGCTGATTGGATCCATACACTTCATTTTTAGCACTTAGGTGTTATCTGGTTATAATCTTACATTTTAGATTTTAGCTGACACTCCTTTCCAGAGACTTACAATGAGTGCAATTGTAGAAAAGATGTGTGACTTGTATGATTTTAACCTCAATAAATCATGAACACATTAATAATGAGACAGATATAATTACTGTAAACAAACTCTACAAGAAAGACTGTTGGCGCTGTTATTCCAGCACAAATGGAGCTAAAGCTTCATAGTTTCTGGCGATGGAACATGGTGGAAGGAGTGAAAGCCCGGGGGGGACTACACCAGAGGGGTGTTCCACAAAGCGAGCTTACCACCTGAGCCAGGCTTATTTCACTTAGTCTGGCTCATTTCGGTTCCACAAAGCAAGCTCAGCATAGTTCAAGCTAAGTGAGCCAGACTAAGTGAAATAAGCCTGGCTAAGGTGGTAAGCTTGCTTTGTGGAACACCTCTCTGGTGTAGCCTCAACATTTTTCAGTGTGTGAACACAATAAGCTACCAGCTGTTAAATGTTGAGTTTATAATGCAGCCTAAACTAAAGGGTCTCCCCATCAAACATTGAACCAAGTGATTTGAGACATTTTTCCACCCATATTGCTTTCATGGCAAGTTTGCAAGGACTCAAATTGTGTGACCCAAGTTTTAAATCTTTTTGGAAGCTATAAAAGTGTTCATATTTTTTTGTTTCCTGTGAAACAGGCCAATCAGAACACAGTCAGGTTGTGATGTAGGAAGCTGACATTACCAGAGTCTACCAATCATCTTACATCTGGGGCAGAAAGGGGGGTGTAGCTTCTAGTACTGCCATTCAATCAGAGTAGTAGCTCATTTTGGTTGCTAGAAACACCCCTCAAAATGACCTGTAGCTCTTTAGGTGTAGGAGGGCCACTACAGAATAAATTACTACAAATTTTGAAATTATTTTTACATAAACTCAGTGTCATCTTATGAAATTGTAGGAGACATTCAAGGAGTGATAAAAGTTTAAAAAAGCATGCTGTACATCTACAACTTGTGAAAATGAATATATCACACATCATTGGTCATAAAACCAACCAGTCTTTGCGTGTGTTTGTTGTAAAGTGGCTAGTAATCCAACATACAATTGTGTTTCAGGAGCACTGATGCTAATAGCCTGGATGACAACAGGAACACTAGGCATGATGGTAGCCAGATATCTGAAAAGTGTGGCCAAAGCATGGGGCTACCGGGGAAAAGACGTCTGGTTTCTGGTAAGACCTCACAAATACAATTACAAAATCTTTTTTTTCATCCATGCTGTTTAATTAGGTAGTCTCATTGAGATTAAAATTTCTTTGTCAAGCGAGATCCCACGATGCCTAGCTAGGTGTGCAGCATCAATTGTTGTTGCTGTAGTTGAAGTTTCTAAAGTCCTGGGGGGTGTTCCACAAAGCAGGTTTTTGAAAAGCGTATGTATATGTAGCATTAGTAATCTGCAGATCTAATTAATGCTTTCACCTGAGAACCTACCACTCAAGCACATGTTGGTCCGGGTAAACCAGCGGGTCTGATCTGTCCCTGAAAATTCTTTCTCTTTGGAAAGCCCTGCGTATCCCTCCCTCATCCACGACCTCATCTATGAATGGACAGGCCATGATGGACATAGGATGAGACATGGGTATAGTAGTAAACCTTTTTGAGGAGTACTGTCACCCCAGTGTGATCATTCTAAAATGCATTCTAATGTATTGTAACATTCTAATTGATGACGTCATAAAGGGTTATAAATGTTCCAGAATAGAACACTGAATTGGAACTAGAACTCTCAAAAAGCTCCACAAAATCAAGTATTCTCCTTTGTAAAAAAGGTTCTACAAAGGAGAATACCTAAAGTACTTTATTCCCATTTATGCTTCTTATAAACTATATGGATTTGATAAAATAGCCGACAATATATTTCGCAATTCTGCTGTTAAATATAAGACTATCGCCATAATGCATGTAGCAAAGGGTATACATAACATTTCCCACTATGTGGGGATCGAACCCACAACCTTAAGACTGAGAGGGTCACACGCTACTGACTGAGCTGTCCGGGCTAGACATTCTTACTATTTTGAAACAGGTTGTTTCCATCTTGGAAATTGATTGACCGAAAACGTGTTCTATAGTGACTGTAAATCCCATACAGTAACAGTTAATGCATCTCCTAGCAACCATGGAAAGCAATACGGCACTTGAGGTCTTGCTGGACACTCATGGTTAAATGGGGTTGCCTAGCAACGCTCTGAACCTTGACAGTATCCCTGATACAGCCTACATCATTATATATTTTTTATTTTCTATTAACGTTACACTTTATGTCTGATAGTGTAGGGTACAGGGTAATAGTGTTGAACATTAGGATGGAGGAACCTTGTTTGAAAAACATTGCGTTTCAGTCGGATCAGTGTTACGGGAGTACCGATTAAGCTTCAACTGTGGTTTAGCCTGATAACTAGCCTGCCTTGGGCCAGGCCAGTTTCGAAGCATAAGTTGCCACAGCAATTCAGCTTGAACTATGCTGAGCTTGCTTTGTGGAATTGAATAAACCTGAAAATGAGCCAGACTAAGTAAGCCTGGCTAAGGTGGTAAGCTCGCTTTGTAGAACACCCCCTGGAGTAATCAGGTTAACCATATCATTCACCGTCATCCACCTCCAATATGATGACGATATTCCTCCATGACCACAGCTACATGCTGGAAAATGATTTTTGGTTTGGTTTTGGGGCTTTTTTCAGGGGTTTTCAGGGGCTTTTCCACCCCGACAACAATACAATTCTTGGGAAAACATTGAATACTTGTTATGTTTGTCATGAAAAAGCTCAAATTTAAAGATAATGAATACTGTGATGAATACTGTGGCATCAGTAGAAGAATCCATATCAGTTGAACCCTAATTTCTGTCTGTGTATTTGAAACTGCACATCTCTCCTGAGCTTTGTATATGTTTTTCATGCACAGTAACATTGTTCTTACTGCTCCTCAAGGTCCATGTTGTAGTGATGAGTGTGACGGTAGCATCCACCATCATTGCCTTCATCCTCTCCTTCTCATATGTCAAGGCCTGGTCTGGGGTCAGTAGTCTGGCACTGCTCTGTGTCTTACACTGTATAACATTGTTTATTTGGAAAACAAAGAGGCAATTTGATGTTTAGAAGTCACTAGCCTTCGTATATTGATGTTTCATTAAAAAAAAAAGTAATCTGTCAATTCAGCACTTACACTGGGGTGTTAAACAGGTATCACTGAAAAGGCAGAAATAATCTCATTGGTTGAGTTTTGTAACTGTGCTGTAACAAAGTAATCCTCAACCAAAAATGTTACTAAGTAATAATACATTGTTACTAAGTAATAATACTCGACCGAAATATAAACACTCAAGACATTCACTTTTACTCCTCTACATTTCCTAAATAAAATGTATACTTGTACTCTGATACATTCCCCTGAACACCTTTCTTACTCGCTACAAAAAGAATCTGAAGAAAATTAGTAATGATGTTGGATGGACGTGTTTAGTCAGCACTGAAAGCAAGCAGTAGGCCCTTTTCACATTTCCGTGTGACACTTCCCTGTCAAAAACAACATACGAACGATTTCGAGTTATTGAGTTATCTCCCAGGCCTTTCTGTGTGGAGTTTGCATGTTCTCCCCGTGCTTACATGGGGTCCTCTTCTACAATAAGGACCCCAACTGAACAAAAACATGCAAGAAGGGCACCACCCAAGACCTGGAGCCGTTGGTCCCCGGACGCCGTAGAGGGCTGCCCACTGCTCCTGGCTGCCCCTGGAGGGGCAGCATCAACAGGATGGGAAAAATGCAGTGAACTCATTTTCCGCAGCCACCCTACCTGCATGCGTGTGTGTGTTTGGCGGCCACCACCAACTGCGTGCTGTGTGTGTGACATAAAAAATGTCGATCAATAAAGTGTTCTTTCTTTTCTTTTCTCTGCACCAACAACCAAGTCCATCAAAAAAGCTGCCTCTATTGGATGAATTCTTCCTCTATTGCTGTCGAGTTGCAGCTTGCCTGAAAGAAAAGCTGCTAGGTGATATCTTTCAAGTAAGCATCTCCACAGTCAGCCGGGTAATAGTTACATGCGCAAATTACCTGTGTCTAGTGCTTGTTTCTCTGCCCACCTGGATGAGTAGAAGCACTTGCCTCACTTCCAAGAGAGCTTCAACGCTGTCCAGATGTCAGAGTGATTGTGGACTGCATGGGAATCCACTGTGAGAGCCCCACAGCAATGACTCTGCAGTCAGAAACGTTCTCTTCCTACAAGAACCATACCACCTTCAAGGTGTGGCCCCTTGTGTCAAAACTGTACACTGGTTCCATCACAGACAACGATATCACTTGTCACTTAGGGTTGATTGAGTTGCTCGAACCAGGAGATGTGGTCATGGCAGATAAATCATTAAGGATATGTTGAGTTTGGGGCCACTGTTGTCATTGCACCTTTCAAAAGACAACCACAATTCACCAGGGAGGAAAACACAAGAAATTGCACACCTCAGGATCTTGGTGGGACGCGTGATTCGGCCACTCAAGGAGTACCACCTATGGGATTCTGTGGTGCCACTGAGTCTGACTGGGACTGTAAACCAAATGTGGACTCTGTGCTGCTTGTGAATTTCCAGGGCCCGATGACTTTGAATGCCTAGACTAGTTTGAATAAACCATGTGATGTGGCCTTAATGTAATTTGTTGTACTTGTACTTGTACTTATGTAAATATTGTTATCACAAAACGTTGTCACAAAATTGCCCAATACTGTAAATTCATTAATAGGTTTACAATTTAAATAATAAAATGTTTACATTGTAGCTCCTCTTCTTTATTCTAGCAATCTTTCACTAACTGCCACATAATTAGTGATAAGTTGTTGTTTTTTAGGTCAAGATGAATTAGCTGCTTTGACCTTACGGACTGGGATTTCCCAACAATGAGGTATCAAACTGCGGCTGAAGAAAAAAAAGAGGGCTTTCAGGGATGGGAATAGGGAGGAAGCCAAATGGGAGGAAGCCAGGCACACAGCCACCCCCAAACCCCCACCAGGTCAAGCCT
>CABFOQ010052786.1:12320-27353 GCA_900660455.1 Gephyroberyx darwinii
CAAGGGAAGCAACAGCCTGACACAATGCACCTCGAAGTGAAGAGAATGAGGAACGATGGTCCAAATGTGTGCAACAACATTGGTATGTTTCTCTTCACCAGTACTGTATTACTCTGTCTCTAGCACCTTCTATGAAAACTGTGCCAATGGTAACACAAATCAGGTTACAGTTGACCTTGGGGTTTTCCATAGGCAAAGGTTGCATGAAAATGTTCAAGAAAAAAACATGTTGGTGACAAATGTTTAGAGCTGTAGAACTGTTTCTATGGATCACTGTAAGAGGACTTTAAACTGTTTTTGTCCCTTCCTATCTTATGTTGGGATCAAGACATCAAAAGGAAATCGAAGAAAAACTGCTTGAAGCACACAATGAAGAATGTCAGGAATTGATGGAGAATTTTTTGTTTGAGTTTGAATGTCAAGATGACTGTGATTTGTTCATCTCTGAAGTCAGAGACACTCTTAACATTCCCGTGTGCGCAAGCTTTAGGAAACGTGTAGAAACGAAGATGGATGTTATGTAATAGTAGAATAAATTGTTTGGAACCATTAGCCTACCTATTGTGTTGTGAATGTTCTCTTCTTCAAGGTGTGCTTGGACCCCTACAATCACCGCCTGCAGCTACATTGGAATTCATAATTTTTTAATCTGATAGGTTTTACATAACTGGAATGACAATTATCAATGTAATGGAAGTTTGTGGAGCTTCAGAGCTCATACTTATCCCCTGTGGTTTGGAATGATTGAAAAGTCACTCATACATATATATTAATGATATGAATACATGGGTATTTGTTTTTGCGCATCAATAATTATTTTAATAACTAATATTGATGTATTTTAATATTTGTAATATATATTACAGTATATATAGTCTTCATATATTAATTCGATTTCTAATATATAGTTTTCATATAATTATATTTTGTGAACTATGACCTGGCAATTGACTTCTGAAAGAAAAATGAGGGGTCTGAGCAGGGAGGTCTAAAGTGCTGCAATACATCCTCCGACCAGTGGGGGAAAGGGGCCTGAGGAGAGAGGTCTGCAGTTGGACCCTTTTGGTGTACTCAGAGACAATGGTTGTTTTTCAGATACTATGGGATACTAACTTGCTACATACTACATACTTATTTCTATCTACTGCATAATACACACTCATGTGGTGAATATACTGAGTATACTATTATCAGTGGACCGTTTACCCTGAAGTATACTCAAGCAGTATACTTCAGGGTATGATTGGGCCAAGCTAACTTTAAATGAATATATGTTAAAATATGTTTATCTAATTTAAATTAATATCAAGTGTTGGTCTACATTGCATTCATCAGCACTTTTTTTTATTAACACAGTCATCATCGTTTCTCCATCTGCCATTACAGCTTAAAATGACGTACAGCTAAGGAGGTTACATAACTAGAGATGGGACCGTTCTAGAGGCCGGGTCTAGGGTGACTGCACTCCAGAAGAGGACGGTAATACAACATGAAAGAAAACTGCAACCTTTTCTTACCGGGCTCCCTATCTCTGGAACAGGCTCTATCAAAATCTATAAGTCAAGACTAAAAACCTATTTATTCTCTTTATCATTAGACCAGTTAGCTCACCCTAGCTTAGCTTCCTTCCGATGGATACTTAGCATTTTGCCCACTGACGCCCGTCATGTCTGTGTGAGTGAGAGTACATGAATGAGTCTGCTTGCATGTATGGGTGTGTGTGGGTGTGTTTCCTATCTGTTTCCAGGCTGCAGCTCAGCAGTGTTGAAGTCTGCGTGGTCCCCCACTCTTAGGACACCACCGACTGAGCTGCTGTGGGAGTCTTTCCTTGTCCTCTGTGAGGGTCCAAGGCTGGGGGGTGTCGTGTACCACCATTTATTGTTTTGACACTTTGGGCACTGTGAAGCCCTTTGAGACTGTAACTGTGATTAGGGCTATACAAATAAATGTGATTTGATTTGATTTGAAAATGGATGTCAACCGCTGTACAATAAGTGCATTCAATGTAGGTAGGCACGAGAACTACTAGTTACTAGAAATCATAAGTGCATTTCCTTCCTAAACAAGCATCTAAGAGCATAACCAGTGCTAAGGCAAAAGTGCAGTAAGTTATCTACCTACTTTTTATTTAAACAAATAAGTGAGGCAAATAAAGAAGAGCTAAGACAAATTATAGCAACTGTGTTTCTTTAAATGTCATTATTGTTAATGGAGACTTGAAACTGTTGACACTGACATCAAACAAAACAAAAAATCGAATCAAATGAATTTCAAATGTATTCATCACTATGCCACAACATACATAAACACACATAACAGATGTAAACTTATTAAAATACAAGTGTATATAACATCAGTAGGACAGAGCAGAATAAAAGCATCTAAGAGTTAAGCATGAAAACAGGGGCCAGACTGCTGGCTGCCATGGCAACAAAGAGGAAAAGGGCTGAGTGTTTTTAGCTCTCATCAGCTTCCAATAGATCTCAGATGCAAAAAAATGGGGTCATTTTTTTGCCTTCACTTGCTCCAAAGTTGCCACATCATGTACACTTCGGGAACAGCCGTTCTACGGGTCCCTTGGCAGTGATCGAAGTCGGCCTTACCCATCTGAACCTCCCTGAATATGGTGGAGAATTTTTTCATATCCTGCTGCTGGACTCGAATGCACGGTGAGGCTAAAAGGACTGATTGGAATCACTCCACCTATGAAGCTGGTTGGCAGGCAGATGAGCCGGGTGACAATGTAAGACAATGTTTACTTGACTGTTTTTGTATCATGTCTTTAAGAATAGTGAGATTTAACACCTGGCAACTGGAGTTCAATGATGTCATGACAGCTTTACTGATGTTTACTAGAACTTAATAAATGTACCTTGTTTAATCCCCTGACATGGGATTTCCATGTCAAGATACCCTCTAGTGTTGGGGTGGGTGAATTTGAATTTGGGTTCTGGTTTATTTGGGCAGCTGGTAAGGAGACATCAGAAAATGTATCTGTTTGTTTACCCATATTTTGAATGTCACCATGGGACCTGCTGGGCTGAGCTCTCACCATTAACAGTGAAAGGATGATATATGAAGCAAACTTAAGAGAGTAACTTGTGTGTGCTTTGCCTTATCCCAAGACGGTCCCGATTTAATTGTGCATTAAAGACCATGCACCGCGTCATTTGTTAAATATATTGTTTATTTAGCCAACCCTCCCTTATTCCTATTTGAGCTCTAATTAATCCTGCACAGGATTCATTAACTTCATTAACTTGGGCAGCTCTAGGCCTCAACTGGGGTTAATTACTAAAATAAAAATGGAAAGATTTTGTTTGCTGCAACAGAACATTGGTTGTGATGGGATTATAGAAAACATTTAGCACAAATTTAAAAGGTCACAATTCACTTTTTTCCACTGTCAGAATTGCAGCTAGTATGCATGCTTATTTTTCCACCACAATTTGTTGTAAAATCTTGAATTTATGGCAAATGACCTGACAGAAAAAACTGAATGACCATTAAAGCTCTTCTATTAGTCAACTTAGCTTTCATCAGGAAGCAAAGACTAAATCCTAAGGCATAGCTAAATTATAAGAATATACAGGAGGTGTATAACAAGATCAAAATACATACTACAGAATTAAGGGAGGGAGGAAATATAGTATAAATGTGGTATTGCTCTCTTTGGTTTTCATTTGGGGAACTCAAATTAAAAAATACATAAAATTAAGTATATCAACAGTACATGTACTTAGAACTTTACACGTTTTGTCAACAGAGTTGTATATTCCAGCTGCAACATCTGGCTTCTATACACGTCTTCACAGTATGCTTAAACACATACCGTTTGTACACATAAACACACACGCATACACACACACATGCACACAAACAAACAGACACACAATACCTATACAATGACGGGGGAGTTAGAAAATGAGGAAACATATTGAATTGGCTCAAAAGTTAACAGCTGTATAATATCGGCAATGGGTTTTGGTAGATGCATCCCCACAGAAAAGACTGAACAATTAATTATCCTGCTGCAGATCCCTGGCATCTTTCATTTTACTGACGAGTGCACTCCTGCTGCTTCTTTAAAGATTAACATTTAAAAATTCATCAGCTGGCTTTTCCTCAAAAGCCCAGATGATCATTCCATAAGAGTGTTTTATTATCTCTATCTGCCTCACAGCTCTGGGGCCAAATTGGTCGACAAAATGGTCGACCAAGTCAGTTAACAAAAAAATCTGTAACTCAACCAATATCTTTTGGACTTCAGGCTATTTCATTTTTTTTTTTAAATCAAAAAAACTATTGATGCATTGTTTTTATGCTGTCTTAGCTAGAATCAATCAACTGATGTGCTGACAATGATTACACATTCATTTTTTAAGCTTTTTTTTTAAGCTTTTCGATTAACCTCGCAAGCCTGGTTTGAGTTAACCTAACAAGTCAGTCGAGTCAAGTCATGCTCTGAACTGTGACTGTATCCCCGATAAAGCCTACATTATTTTATATTTTTTATTTTCTATTATCGTTACACTTTATGTCTGATAGTGTAGGGTATAGGGTAATAGAGTTGAACATTAGGATGGTGGAACCTTGTTTGAAAAACATTGCGTTTCAGTCGGATCAGTGTTACGGGAGTACCGATTAAGCTTCAACTGTGGTTTAGCCTGATATCTAGCCTGCCCCGGGCCAGGCTAGTTTTGAAGCATACGTTGCCACAGCAACTCAGCTTGAACTATGTTGAGCTTGCTTTGTGGAACCGAATAAACCTGAAAATGAACCAGACTAAGTGAAATAAGCCTGGATAAGTGGTAAACCCGCTTTGTGGAACACCCTTCAGGTTAGATACATGTCTGATGTGTTAGTTCATGTGTTTGTGCCTATACATTGGAAATGGCACCTCCAGGCAACACTCAGATGTTACGTAAAATCATATGTTGTTGGGATGTCAATTTTCAAATGTTAGTATGAATTCTGTGTTGGACTGGGTTTGATTTCTGGATACAGCACTTCTGTTACCCTTTTAGCTTTCCCAATTCCAGAAGGAAGTTGGGCTACATACTAATCTTTAATAATAATAATAGCAATGACAACAAGAAAAATAATGTTTAAACACGGGCTCTGCAGCATTATAATCTCACTTCGTAATCATTGTATCATAATTTTATGGCTATTATTTTATACATATAGCTATATATTTTTAGCAATAGTTATGTTTTAACTTCAAATTCATGAATCAGTGTTATCCAAGATAATATAAAAGAAAAGAGATGAGTGGTCAGAATACTATAATCACATGCCTTTCAAAAGCTGACAATATGTGTCCAAAATCTAAAGAAAAGAAAGATTCAAATGCAAGTACATAAGAGGACATGGTGGTTGGTTTTTACTATTGTCTATATAGATGTCTTGATGGGATGAGGTAATCTTTACCACGGAGGTAGCTGCATTTCACGTCACACATTTGCAGTCAAGTACTCAATGATTGATGATGTATATATAATTATGGAGTGCTTATGAATTAGCTTGGCAGCTAGTATATTTGCTTCTATAATAAGAGGAGATGAAAACTTTAGCCTAATAAACATCAGCAGGACACAAGGAACTTTTAATCGTTAGCTGAACAGCAGATGTTTTGATGACTCCATTTGGGCCCCGAGAGGCTATCTTTTCATCAGGCTGAAATTAGCCAAATTGTTTCAGCTCATCTGGCCCAATGTGGGGTAAATAGGTGGGATGATTCATTCCTACTTTTTTTAAGTACCATCAAGTTGAGCATGTGTAATTCTGTTTTGAAAGATTCTGCCCAAACACATTGAAACATGCACACGCACATGCACGCACACACACAGAGCCATGATAAAAAGCTTTTTTAAAGTACTACTGGAGAGTTCATCTGCCATCCATTAGAGTTCAAGTTCCTTTTATTTGAAATATTTAAAGTAAAATAACTACCACTTTTCATACAGTTGTGTTTAAACCCCAAGGACACAGGTCCTGGGTGACAAGCAGAGACTTACCTGCACCCAGCAATGAGCACCTCTCTTCACTGACACAGTGTTTTACACAATGTGCTCTCAAAGGAGGGTTCAATGCCAGCGGTCTGTCAAATCAGCAATGTCTCCTTGCTGGATGTGAGGTTGAGGCCACCCTAAAGGCCATTTAACAGAAACACAAGACCCTTCAGTTCTGCAAAAGGGAGTAGGTAAACAGCTGGGGAAATAAGGATGCCTCTGGATGTTGTTCTGACACTTTCTCATCTCACATTAGCATGCCCATTAGGCATTAGCCCGTCAATTGGCATTAGCAAGTCCCCACAAGCAGTCATAATAACACACACACAAACACACACCACAGTTGAACACTATTCAAATAGTACATACGCATAAAGAAAGGTTATTAAAAATAGAAGATGATGAAATAGAAGAGAAAATATGTAAGAGCAAAAGAATGAATAAACAGAGTGAGAAGTAATGTACAACTCCAACTTCACATCCACATGCTAGATGCAGTCACTGCATGCGCACACACCAATATGTGTAAGTATCAGATGTGCCACTTTAATAGGTACACCTCCTGCCCTTTTTATCCTAGGTGCCCTTTTCAAATTGAAACACTGAGACAGAATTTCTAAAGGGCCATTGCTAACACTGATCACCTGAGTAGCTATGAGATAAAGGGCCATATAACAGTCTGAAGGGCATTTATGCCACAGGCTATTCATTCAATCCCAGGTGTCACTTCAAACACAACAATACTTCTGCCATAATACTATGTCAATAGTGCTCAGTCAAAGTACTGCAATCTACATCAGCAAATACACGTAATACGATTTTGCAGATTATATGTATTGAGCATTGAGCATGTAACTTTGTAGGATAACAACCAGTAATGTCTGTGTTTAAAAGGAGCAGCACAGTGAACTCATTTGTACTTTGGGGAATGTGTATATGAAGTAATGTTGGCATAGACAGTACCATATGCCTTAACTCTCTTTAAGAGCTTACACTGATCTGCAGTTAGCAGTTAAAGTTTGACGAAACTTGGAGGGATGACACATCTTTGCATATGCTCCAGAGTTTAAAAAAATAACACTCATTGGCCTACTAGGAGCAAGGTCAAAGTCAACTTTGAAAAAAACGAATCACCTACACTACACTATCTGCCTGCATCATTCGTATTTGTCCATTATTCTTCATCTATCCTGGATGGCAAGTACTCTACTAATTTCTCTGATTACGCTGATTACAATATACCTGTATTAACCTTGCAGAGATCATCCTACCCTGGCCCACTGCTCTGTGTGCAATTCAACCTTTTCATTTTCTCACAACTCAAGTGGCTAATGATATCTCATGTGCAACAAGTAGTAGTGCAGAGTAAAGAAATCTAAGACAAATAGCAAATGACTCTAGACTTTACGTGTGTCTGTGTGTGTGTGTATGTGTGTGTGTGTGTGTCTGAGTGAATGAGGAAGGAAAAGAGATTGAAGTGTGGTGTATGACTCTAAATATGCAAGATGTAAGAAGAAAGGAGTGATGAAATGAAAAGGCTGACAGCATAGGATGAAAAAATATAAATAAAAAAGTGAGGGGGGAGAAAAGGAAACAGGAGGGTAAACTGCAATAGATTTGTTTAAACTTGACGTTTGGAAATTTACAGGCATACAAAATAATACCCTATTTTTTGGATGGAAAAATCTAAGATTTTTACAAAATGTAACATTATTGTGTCATTTCAAGCATCAAACAGCAGAGACAAAAAAAGATTGTTGTGGCAGTGATAGTCAAAACTGGAGTTATTAGGAATATTTGAGCATTTTGTTTTAACTGTGGCAGTTGTCAGCAACAGTGTATCTCTCCCTGAATTACCACCCTGATCTCTGTATGAAATCATTCGTCCATTTGGGATGTCTAGGTTACTTTCACAATGCCAACAAAGTTGGGCTCTAATTGATTATCAGTAGAACAATTCTAGAAAATCTTTGATGATATCAATTTGATGATACCAATATCAGTCTAGGCCAGGGGTGGGCAATCTATGTGCCACGGAGGTCCGAGAGTATGCAGGTTTTCACTCCAACCAAAGAGTACAGCAGGTGATTTCACTGATTAGTCACTCCTCTCTGGTTGAAGGTGTGTTAATCAGTGAAATCACCTGGCGTAGTCTTTGGTTGGAGTGAAAACCTGCATACTCTCGGACCTCCATGGCACATGATTGCCCACCTCTGGTCTAGGCCTGCTTGCTTCTCTCTCTGGGAGATATCATTATCACAAACAGTTATTGGGCCATCTAAAGCCCTATTCGCATGGGGCTAGTATTATGTGTGCACCTTACGTAATTAATGAATTACCCCTAACCTTTGTGTTTAGTGAAAAGCATTCACACAAAATACAAAACACAAAATAATTTCGTAATTATGACATTATAAAAATCCTTGTATGTAATCTGAGGGTCTGAATCACCCTATTTAAGCAGGCAAAAAAAAAATAATTCAAAAATTGCACTATAAAAGACCATAATGATTTTGCAACTGAGATGATCTACTGATTTTTTTTAATAAAATTCTCATCCTATTTTGATAGGTGAGGTTTTCATCGTGCCTTAAGAAAAGTTTCCATTTCACTGCATAGTAGCTAACTATTTGGAAAGTAAACCACTCAGCCCTTTCCAACCATTAATCTCTTGCTGCTGGTTGATTGGTCCCACAGCTGTATGCTACATGCCGTCTGCCTTATGAAAAACAGAGCCCTCTGAAATTCATCTTGCCACCCAAACCACATCAGCTAATTGACACTCAAACAAAGCTGTGAGAGCTGCAGTCTGCTGCACTGATTGATGGACGAACATGAAAAGTAGCCTGCCTTCTCCCATTGTGTGACTGTTCAATCAAACCTAGGCCACTGTGCCTGCCTGTCATCAATATGCATGGAGATAGCCTGTCACCACTTTTCTCTGCTCCTGTGTGAAGCGACACAGCCTGTCTCTTTTCCTTTGTTTGTGAAGGTGTATCCGTCTGCCCACCAGAGTGAACATCGCAAGAAAGTGGCCCATCTGCACCTCTTTCTCATCAGTCTGTCCAAGAGAGTGAGGAAAGAGAAAAAATATCTGTTGCAGGGTTCATCTTTGCTTTAACTTATCTCTGTAGTAGGAAGACACCATCCTATTTTCACGTGGTAATTTTGTGAACCAGAAAGCAGTTTATCATTCGCAAAACCAACAGTCCACTGTATAATGGATCATCTCTTCAAGTAATTCAAAAAGCGGTGCCACCTAACAAATATGGGTTATAGCTGAGAAAAGTTAAAATGACTGAGAACTGATTTGTTCTTAAGACGCATAATGGCATTTTAAATATATATGTATATGCAATGCTTTAAATACCACCCTGACACAATTGACCTCTGTTGGCCATGTCTCCAGCTCCGACTTTATATTATCCTTTCATGAATAAAAGATAAGCTACTATAAAAAATATTTACCTGTCGGGGCGTCCTGGTGGCTCAGTGGTCTAAAGCGCATACCATGTAACCGCAACGTTCTGGGTCCGAATCCGGCCCGGGACCTATGTTGCATGTCATCCCTCCTCTCTCACCCGATCTTTTCTGTTTCTCTCTACTGACTGTCAAGTAAAGGCAAAATTTAAGAAAACAAAAATAAATGAATAAATAAATAACCTGTGGTCATGAATGTTTTTATTGTAAAGGTACATACGATTTAACTTATGTATGGCCTTCAAACTGAATCCTTCACAAATAACTATTTTTTGTTTTCTGGTAACTTCACTTGTTAAATTATGTAATACTTTTAAATTATGGTAGATAAGAAAGGATGGACTGTGTTTGTAGCATCTGCCCCATGCAGTAATAGGTTTTTCCTAAACATACACAGTATCCTTGTCAGCAGTGGTACCTGTAATATTCTAACTTTGAAGTCTATTATTAGCTCATGCTCTGTGGCTTTAATTCCAATTCTTAGGATGTGGAATCAATCAAAACAAGTGCTGAAATAATTTCAGGAAAGGTAGTAACTAAACTAAATAGTAATGCATCCCAAATATGATGATGTACGTATTTTCTATTGTAATGCCATGCAGAATATTAAGTACAAGCAATGACATTTGGGACCAGATCTGAAGTAGGTCTCCTGACACTCCCTCCGACAGTATATTTGAACAGATGTTCCTGGTGAATGAGACACGAGTAAACAGGTCCTGTCAGTGTTTGTCTCTCTGGTGTACAACAGCTGTCAGCACTCATGAGACAGGAGGTAGGGGGAGAAAACTTTAAGGAGGAGATAAATGTAAAGGACAAAGGGGCTGGTGCCAATAGATTTTACCTGTAAGGTAATGTTTGCAGTATCTGTTCAGAGCTGTTAGGATTTGGAGGCATGAAGAATCCAAATATTCGGGAGCTGTATGATGTATATATTCATTATGGGCCTGATTCAGACTGCATGAAGTAACGCGGGTCTTATGTGGATTTATATCCGCACGTTTGAGCTTTTCTTGTTCAGACTAGTCATTGTATGCACTGAGGATTTGGGGTGCATCCTCCCTTGTGCACAGGTTTATTCAAAACCTTGGCTTCTTTGTCTTTCCCATCATGAGGAGGAAAATCAGCTATGGACATTTCTTCATGATACTGTGTGCCTTTAATACAGTTTTAGTTAGGATGGTGGTGCACAACCATTGAATATTCATTGGATAAAACCAAAATAATAAAACCAAAATTTTATAGAAAAGGAAAAAATATTGCACACTCAAAAAGCAGCTCTATAAAGAAAGATTTAATGCTCATACCAGTGTCTTGGCCATGTTGCCTTGTCAAGGTGGTTATAATCCCATGGCCAAAACAACCAAACTACATAAAACAATCGTAAAAGATGCTTACATTATTGTGTAATTCGGCTGGATTTATGTAATTGCAATGGGGAGGCCAGTCTCTCATTATTTTTCAAGTTCATAATAGAAAATGTTTACTAACTGGTTTCTTTTTAATTAACCATTTGTCCATTTAAGGTAGCCTAATTGCCTCAGTTGCTACTACATCACTTTTGTTAACATGTGTCCTAGCATGGACTGAGAGTTGTGCCAGTAGTGCCAGAAACCACAAAAAAAGTTACATATGCATCAAAAGGTCATTATTATTTTATTTATTGACCTCTGATTGGTGGTTATGCTTCTCGTAATTTTGTCATGCTGGTTAATCTGATAATTAAATAGCGAGCTCCATAACCACCTTTCACAGGCGTGATGTGCATCTGTCACGGGTACCAAAATGCTCACGTGCACCTACTTGCGGACCCCTGGCATAAACAATTATGTCCATGTCTGCATCATATAACAATTGAATTGGATATTGTCGTCTTAGATCTTTTCATGTGCACGTGGCACCCTGATGGTGATGATAATGTTTGGAAAGCCTCAATATGATGTAAACTGTTGTTGGTCATGCATCTTTGCGTTTGTATATTGATATTTCCATAACATCCCTGGACACCCTGTCTGAAGCAGAACCTGATGCCAGGATGGAAAGAATGTATGTTACCTGGAGTGAAATGGGAGGGATGCCCGCTGTACGATCAGGCTCTGTAAATCATCATTGTAAAGACAGCCCACCTCAGTGATTGGGGCCCTATACATACAAATGCTAGCTGTACAGGGCATTAGAGTGATTCATTAGAATCCTCCATGTGCCCTGGGTGTCCCGTCCCCTTTGATGTCCCTTTAAAAATTCAGCCGATTTGTGTGTGAGATGAGAAGATAATTTAAAAAGTATTTAATTTCAATGTTACTGGTTATTGTTGTGTGAACCCAACAATTCACCTTCTATTTGATGTCTTTGGGATTTATTAGTATTGGACTATTATTGGATTATTGGATACTGATGGGAGCACTAGACATAGGGCAGGGTTTGGATGCCAAGAAAATACCAATGGATTTAAATCAGAATGAGAATCTGCAGATAGTAATGTGAATGGCATGCCTTGATTTACATATTGATCACCACAAGTGCACAACTAACAGGAGGCTGTGTATCCCCATGTACGGTGCAGTGGTGCTTAAAGCTGCATTATCACCAAAAATATTGTCTTATTTTCAATTATGTAATGTTTTTGGGCTGAACAAGAGAAAATCCACCCATCAGTGATGCATGTTTGCCCCTGTGGTGGGGCATGACCAGTGGCAGGATATCTTCCTGGCGCCCAAGAATTACGCTGCAATCTGTGGGCAATTTTGTATTGTAGTTGGTGCAGTGTAGCATGGTAGACGCAGCTCTGCAGGGATCGGCTTCACTGTCTCTGCCTTTAGAGAAAAAAAGAATTAGATCTTTGAAAAGTCTACCAGCAAAAAAAGGGAGTGATAAATGAAACAAGAATAAATATTGGTGCTGCCTTTACTCATTGGAAAGACATCAAGGAGCAGCAAGGCATGAGGATGATGCAGCAACAATGATTGCTATCAATCATTATTAGCAGTGTGAATATTGGCTGTAGCATGGTCAGTGCACTTACCACATGGGTAAATTGTTAGCCTAGCCATCGCAAAGTGTTGTTCATTTCTGCATGTGTTTGGCATCTCTCCATGTGAGTTAAGTTGCTAGATAGGGGAAAGTTGCTAAGCATGCGCAAAACTACTACCTTCAACTTCCGGGCGCCGTGTGAGTGGCAGAATGTTGCAGCAGTAGGAAATTTCCCCCTGGGGATCAATAAAGTACCTACCTAACTACTCAATGGGGCTTCTTTATTCTTTTCTTTATTAACATCAGCCAAGTGTCTGGTTGATGACAAAACTCCACCCATTAGCATTTAGACCCTGCACCTCATAACATCTGTAAACTATCCAAGTGCTCTTACATTCAAATGAAAGTAGAGATCCTTAGGAATCTGTTGATTCTATTGATCATGCTAGCTCACTGGGAAAATGGATAAACATGGTGTTTTTTGAAGATATCTTCAATATATCGCAGTGGAGGAGTTGGACACGCCTTCCCAACAGGAAGTTCTTATTATTATTTTTTTTTAATTATTATTAAAAAAATTGTATTAGCATTAATATGAACAAATGTAAACATTTTACCTTTGTGTTGGTCTGTCTGTGAGGAGTGAAGAGTGAGGAGTTGGTTATATGACTGCTCCTCCAAGTCACATGTGATTCAACCACTATGAAGTCCTAGATCACATGACACTGCTACCACATTCATGCTCTGATGAAGGCCAACTAGGCCGAAACGTTAGCATACGTTGTTTGATGGCCAAAATAAATTGGTGAAATTGAGGCACTGTCTCTGTCCTCTTTCTCAAAGTTGGAGAGTGCTACCATACATCCTTGGATGTTGTATTTTGTAATCTTTAATATATCATTAGATATAGAGATGTGGTATCACTGATTGCTAAAGGATCAAACATTGACCTATTGTACGTTGTCTATAAACTTCAGTAGTCCTACATACAATGTGAAATTAAAAACACAAAACTACATGCTGTGGGCCCTATACCTTATTGCTTCTTGTTACCAAAAAGCTGATTTGTATGTTGACCTATACCAGCCTTTTGAATATGCAAACTCCAGTTTTGCAATTTTAAATCACTATCTAAAATGACCTGTAATCTCTAGGATAATCACAGCCTCATGAAATTTAGAAGATGTAAGGTTTTTCAATGTAGGTTCAGGACAATTTTCAGTAAATGCTAACTATCGGCTCTCCGATCTATCTGATGGCCAGATTTTGCAGCCCCTTCCACATATGGAGCGGAGCCTGCAAAGCTATTTCGGCTCACGTGTTGCCATTGCAAGCTGTCAAACTCATTCTCATTCTCTGCTGTTGCTTACGCTGCTGCACTGTGTTGCTCTGCCACCACTGCTACTACTGCTGATCCCACCAACCCAGCATCCACCTGTGGGCTCTGTTTCATTGTACCCCTAGGGGGGATGCTATTGATGCTCCCTGCCTCTCTTGACTGTCTTAATTACATTGCACAGAGGCCGATGAAACAGAGCCTTGACACCAAAATAAAATCTATGTACATTTATTCTCAATAAAAATATTTCATAATCCATATGAGAGTTGGTTGACTGAAATAAAAAATGATTCATACTAAATCACCCCATCACTTCACATCAAGTGTTCTTCAAGGTCTACGTCTTGAGGTAGTATTTTTCAAAACATAAATCAATTTACAAAAATCAAACAGCTTTTAGCAGGACTTGGTTTAGCAATTTATGATTTATAATTAATCTTGGAAATGGTGTTCCTTGGGTTCTTACCTTGTTATTCCTCAGTAACATCCAAGCTAACGTCCACTTCCCACTCCATATTAAATAAATATCTTTTGTTTAAAAGTTAACTGCCTTCAGTTGCCTTGAAGTTGCCTTCAGCTGTAACCTTAAGGCCGTTAAGAAGTGTCTGCCGACTGGGTAGAACGACGGAAATTACGCCAAAACGAATAAATGCACAAATAATAGGTGTTGTCTGACGGTGTCTTGTACCTGTAGAAATTTGTAAGGTTGGTGGCCACTGCGTTTCAGGCCAAGCAGCTGTTTGGTACAGAAGGCGGGGAAATGGTCTGCCTTCATTGCAAACCCCTTCAGGTTCACCATTCTGCCCTCCACAGCGTGATGAGCTTCTTCCTTAGGGTGCTGTGGCTCTGCCAGCGCATCCCTAACTAACTAACTACTACTAACTATTTGACCAAACAGTATAGCATACACTTATATTAATCACACTTAGTTGTAGTTATATACATGCAGCTAGAGTTATTATAGCTAGTAGCTTTAATAACAAGTTGATGTGATACCGTTTTGCTATAAAAATTAAACATGATCTGCTTCCAAAATTGACATTGACAGTTTTACTTTTATAACTCCTTGCCAAGTCCAATTTATTATTGCTGAAATATAGTTCCATATATTTTCATGTCAGGTCTGCTAGATGGCCAGATTGACAGTAGTGTGTGTGTGTGTGTGTGTGTGTGTGTGTGTGTGTGAGAGAGAGAGAGAGAGGGGGTGGGTGGGGGGGGGGGGGGTATGTC
>CABFOQ010052787.1:2056-16524 GCA_900660455.1 Gephyroberyx darwinii
CAGGTTGATTGGAAAAGAATTCTTTCATTTCAGTCCGAATGAAATTTTATATATTGAATACAAATACAAACACTTTTTGTATTTTTACTTTTATTTGTTATTAACAAATGTTAACTTCCGTGTTTCGGTCTGATGAACAGCTAGATAGTTGGTCATGTACAGAGGAATTTGTACAAAAATTATTATTATTTGCTTATTATTATTATTATTTTTACTTATTTGCTATGTTTCTGTAAATTGCCAGCTAATTTTGTTACAGTCAGCATGTCAAATATCTGCAGGTTAAGTTGAAAAAAAGAGTTGCATGCTGGGAATGTGTGATTCTGAGATATTTTAGCTACTTTTGTGTTTGGTGTACTTGATGCAGCTATATAAAACATACAAATGGACTATTTACAGTTGGTTTACATATAGTAGTTATAGAAGCAAAGTAGTATAATATCTCAAAATTGATCATCCCAACCAAAATCACCGTCTGGTTCCTCGCCTCAGACGGGCAGGGACACGGGGAGGTGGGTACCTTGCTGCACCCTGCTCATGGACACCAGGCTATGAAGTGTTTTCAGGTTATTTCTATGGTTCGCCTGTCCGTATGTGTGGTATATAGATAGCGGTATACTGTCTCAATGCCGTTAGTCTTACCGTGTATGTATGTGTGTGTGTGTGATTGCAGCTAAAGAGATGAACCCCAGTGTGGCGGCCATCTCAGCTCTGGCTGTCCTCAGCATCCTCCTCATCAGTCTGCTGGTGCTTTTCCTGCTGGTTCTCCGCAAGAAGCATCTGCAGATGACCAGGTACATAACACGGTAGAGGTAGCAAAGGCAAAGAAGCTACACTGACAAGTCATATGAACTTGGATGCCAAGTAGCTTACCTACAAACACTTTTGTAATTGTGGGTTAGGTACTTCGTACTTCATCACAATACTTTTCTTTTCATGTGGTGTTTCTGTTATTTTGTCCACCCTGTGTGTCTATGAATGGGACCGAATCAAAGTATTTCCCGACACATCTCTCACAGCTCGTTAACACATCTAACGTCTGCACAGCTTCCTGGTTGGATTTTTAATATTCAACAAGTATATATTTATTTATTTATTTCATATATTTTTATATATTTTATTTCCATTTCTAGCCATTTATCTGCCAATAACGCCCTTTATTAACCCCAACTGATATCTGTGAGTTATTTTGAGATTTCCAAAACATGGATACTTCACTACTACTTTTGGTAAGTTGGTAGTGGTGATAAGTTTTAAATTTATCATTTCTGTTATATTCAGTTTTCATCTCTAACCTACTTCCTCTATTTTCTGATTTGTCATCAAATAATCGACTTCTCTAAATTGCATTGAACCATCCCATCTCTGTGTGATGCGTTTCTGTGTGACACCTAACGCTGCCTGCTGCTGTTTTCTATTTCAGAGAGTGCGGGGCAGAGACCTTTGTCAATTTTGCGTCATTTGAGAGAGATGGCAAGCTCCCTTACAACTGGTAGGACATTCCTCTTCGAACGAGAATGAAATGCACAGTCATTAATCCTCAACATGAACCCACGTAATCCCAAGTGTTCAAAATCAAATTTGGTCCTAAAAAAGTGAAAGGACAGAGGCTCACAGTCATGTTTTTTTTTTTGTTTTAAAGGAGATTTCCGCCTTTCTGTTTCGATTTATGTTAGCCTCAGTAATCAACACATGCGGATTCCTCAGTTTGGATGGCAAAGCCTGACACTCGAGACCCTGGAGAGTCCAAATCAGATGGAGATTAGAGGGGCGCGGGGCCAGATTAGGGATTTGACCATGTCGTGCTTTGCTTACCAACTGATTTTTAGCCCCGCCGCAGCGCTAGGCAAAGATGATGAGCTCACCAAAACCGTAGGAGGCCCAGACCCCCCCTGCCTCGTTTGTTTTGCCCAGCGAATATGGTGTGTTTGTCACTGAAAGTGCAGCATATCCCTTAATCTTAGATTATCAGGACAAATTCTACAACGCAGGCAATGCTAATGTTTTTAATTTTAAACGTACACTTGAACACTTTTCATGGAATAGCCTCTCACCAATACAGTGGCATTGGTAAATCTGGCCGATGCAGTATTACGCCTTTTCTAAGGACGTCAGATTTGGAGAGCGATTAATATAACAGCTGAAAGACGGTCAGTTAAGGCAGACCTTGGCTTCCATCTGAAATCGTAACGCCTTTTCACCATTTCCACCGCCTAAACGCACACACCCGTCAAAAACAGCGCGCTTTAATCCAACGAGAGGAGCGTTGCACTGTGGGAAGGGGGCTGGGTGGTGTCCGAGCAGGAGGCTGCCATCTAAACGCACGCTTGAGGTTGTCCCGTCAGACAGAGTGGCCATTGACCTCCACTCGGCAGCAGAGAAACAGACTCCTATTGTCCTCAGGCCAGCAGGGAGACAACAGGCTACACTTTCTCCAAGGTCCCAGGCTGCATGATGCATTAACTCTGTGTTGAGCACTAATTGTGTACCTCTCAATCGCTCTGTGCCACGTTACTAACGGAGCACCATGTTTTGTCCCAACCTATCGCCTCCTGGCGTTTTGTTATTTTTTTTTATTTTTTTATTTTTTATTTTTTTTTGTTTTTTTTGTTTGAACCCCCTTCAGGCGAAGAAGCCTCTTTGCCTTCCTTACCCTACTGCCATCCTGCCTTTGGACTGACTATCTTTTGGCTTTTTATATTAATCCTTGGTAAGTAAGCACTGTTGGCCAAAAACACCACTGCATTTCGGGGCGCATGTCTTAGCAAAGCCACAGCCAACAGTATTGATCATAGACATTGTTTTACCAGAACAGGGTTCCCTTTACGCTAAAAAACAAACCCCAGCGAGGAGCCAGCAGATAACCTTGCGGATCCAAATTACCCTCTCTAACACTGACAGTAGAGTTGTGGAATAAAAAAAAGAAAAGAAATAAAAAGCAAAAAGTAAGTCCAGTACCATTCACGGGGGAAAAGTGACCCTTAGCAGATCATTTTCTGACATGTGGAACATTGTCTTGCAATGCTGTGTCTGTGGTTGGACAGTTCTGATCTAGTCAGTCTCTTACGTTCGTCATTCTAAGGCTGCATCTACTAACATACTGTATGCAGCATGGTACTAACTATGGCTTGGCTCCCTGTATGGTGTCTGCATGCTTTAAACCATCTTTCTTTTTCTTTTCTTTTGTAGAATTCACTTTAGAAATAGAGTTACTAGTATGTAGTGTAGATATATACAGGATGCTCTAGTAGGCTATAGGTGCTATAGTGCATGTTGCTGGTTGGAGGACCAGATTTGACTCCAGAATGCAAACATAGAAGCATGGAAGAGTGAAAGACGTGTTAGACGTGTGACTGCGTAGTGCAGATAACATAGTTTGTGGCGATAGATGACTGGAGCAAGTCACTGAGCATGAATTGATTTCTCTTATGTTGTGATGGGGTTAGTTATCCTAAAGTACTGTTTACTAGGGTTAGACCGATATTCAGTTTGCCAATATTGGCCTTTTATTATCAATGGAGAGTTTTAAGTCAAGTCAAGGTTATTTATATAGCCCTTTATCACAAACAGGGGTTTAATAGAAAAGATAATAGAGCAGATCACATTTATGACAATCAGTTATCAATTCTAAATCACATTATGATATGATCAGTATAAAAAAAGTGTCCCATGATGGGCTAAATGCTGTTTCAGAGGCTTTTCCACCCTGATGAAATACAATTCTGAGGGAAACACTGAATATTTTGAATTGTTTGGTATCAAAATGGTCAAATTTAAGTATATTTAATATCAGCGACAGTCTAAAAATATCAGTATCAGCCTTCAAAACCCATATCGGTCAAACCCTACTGTTTGCAGTATTTTATATTTCTGCTGGATGAACAATAGCCAAGTAAGACAAGTCTGATGCAGTATGTGTAATATGAAGTGTATTACTACTGAAGGGACAGTGGCGTTCTGCCAGACACATGCAGATGTCATGAGTACCTTGCATCTCTGTATTTTGTAGGAGCAAGACAGCTTTAAAGAAACGGAAGCTAACAAGGTAACACAACCAAGCCAAAGCATTTGTTTTTCAGCTTGCGTCCACTTCTGTGTGTGTGTGTGTGTGTGTGTGTATGTGTCTGTGTGGCTGCACGTGACGTATCTAGCTACGCTGCCGCAAATAACAGCTTTCAGCTAGTGATGATAGCCAAAGCAGGTAACATCCGAGTCCTGCTAATCCAACAGATTTAAAGATGAGGGCATGTCATCACATCCCCCAGCACTAAACTACAATTGAAAATGCAGATACCCTGGATGAAACTTCATGTGAGCCCGGTGCAGTGAGAGCTTTTCTCATCAGAACAACTCCCAACAGGGTTGCTTACTGTGGGCAAACAATGTGTAATCCACACAGATATTGTTTATAATGAGCAAATTTGAGTTTGAATTCAAACAAACAAACATTGCAAACATTTCTGGGAGGCAGAGCTGCTCTGGAGGCAGGAATAATCTCACTGGTTGAGTTAAATCTCAGTGGGCGGAGCCAAAGAACCACAGTTTCTCTGGCTAAGTAACTTTGTTGCTAAGGAAAAAGGCGGTAAGAGAGAAGCTAGCGGATATTATGAAGCCGAGCGCTCTTGATACTAACTGAAATAATGTCTAGCCATAAGTTACCTAGCTAGTTAGCCTAGCTGACCTTCCAAGTTCAAGCTAGTCATGCTAGCCTATAGCTATTTAGGTTAGCTAGTTAGCTAGCCTGCTGACCTTCCAATATCGTGAACGCCATGGTCATGAATGAATGAAAAAATAAGTCATTTTAATTTATATTTATATTTTGGTCAGATTTCCAGTTTGCCAGTTTGCTAACTGAACAATATTTCTGTCTCTTAGAAATGTTTGTATAATGAAAGTCGAATCATTGGAATACAGGTTAAGAGGAAATCATACACTACATGTGTTGCATTTATAGTATAGGCGAATGTTCTCTGGTACAGTACAGTAGACCACCCATGGATACCATAGAGTGATGTTATGAAAACATTTTGTTGGATCCACTCTAAATAAAAGTGAGATGTTAACCCTGTCATGGGTAAAGTTGGGCTGTCATATTGAGATTTGTAAAGTGATGTATAGAGTAGTTTCAATGACTCTCTCTTACACTTTTCCTCTGACACGTTTGGATTATTATTGTTGCAGCCCTGTCCAGCTGGATGACTTTGACTCTTACCTGAAAGACATGAGCAAAGACTCTGCCTACAAATTCTCCCTGCAGTTCGAGGTAGGGAATACCAAAGTTAAATAATGCCTCTACGCACATTAAGTAAAGTTACCCATTTGTAAAAATCCCTGATATTTCCTGTTTCCCCAGAGCATTTATCAAATTCCCTGTCTTGAATACACCTCTCAAAATGAACCCTAACCCCGTATTAAGGCCTTTTTAAATTGCATGTTTTCCAGGAACTGAAGAGTATTGGGCTCGATCTGTCCCACGATGCAGCGGACCTGCCGGTCAACAGGCCGAAGAATCGCTACACCAACATCCTTCCCTGTGAGTGGCTGATGAACATTTGCGATGCTGTGTGGGGCGGGGAAAACACAATTGGAAAGCATCCGTGAAGAGTTGAAGCTTTTGTCACCTGGAACTGTATCATGCCAAACAATAAGTGATCACATGAACAACTTCATAGGCTGTTTAACATCATGATTAACTTTAAATCTTTTCCCTAGATGACTTCAGCCGCGTGAAGCTGATCTCCATGCACAATGATGAAGGGTCAGACTACGTCAATGCCAACTACATACCAGTGAGTGTCTCGTACCTGTTATTAGTGGGTAGTCAATTACAGTTGGTGACCATCATAAGGCAAACAACCACCAATAAAAAAAAACAACTACTGTATGCTTTCTTTAAAAAAAATACCCCATGTAACTTACATCATTTTTTATAGTACATAGCATGATGTTTAGTATGATTTACACCAGAAAGATTGAAGTCTGAAAAGGCAAAACCATTTGCAAGGTTTGCAAACTGTAGGTGGGGTTACCTTCCGCTACATCCCTGATCACAAGGCAGCCGGAGAAATATAACTGGACCCTTCGGCGAAGGAGCTTAGTATCATGACTGTAGTTATGGTTACCTCAAAGGTGGATAGGAAGGAAGGAAGGAAAAAAGAAAGATGAGATGGAAGACAGGAAATTGAGATGTATTACCTCCAATGTCAATTTTGCCCATTCTCTCTTACACTGCCAAAAAATCTATCTTAACAAGTTCTTTAGTCTAGTATTGGGTGTTGAAATCTAAAACAATGGGGTGAGATCATTTCACTTGTTTCCGGTGCAATTTCACTTGTCATCAGAAGTTTCTTGAAACAAAATATCTTGATACTAGACAAACGATCTGTCTTATTTCAAGATATTTTTACTTGTTTTAGGAAAGCAAGATTTTAAAACTCAATACTAGACTAACTTACTTGTTAAGATGGATATTTTTTAGCAGTTTACCTGCAGTGGTAGTCTCAAAACTAGTCCCCAGTCACACGTGTACAGCATGTCACCCTGACCTCACCCGTGGATTGATATTGGCGCTCAGGCCACATAAACACACAGAACACTCCTATTATTTTGCACTTCATATTGTCTTGACACTAATGGTGACACTATTTTTCTGCTTTTTCCAGTGTGCACCCAGTGAAAATGTGTGTATTCCTGTCTCTTCTCAGGGTTACAGATCTCCTAAAGAGTACATCGCCACCCAGGGCCCCCTACCCGAGACCCGCAACGACTTCTGGAAGATGGTCCTGCAGCAGAAATCCCCCATCATTGTCATGCTCACACAGTGCACCGAGCGGCGAAGGGTGAGTCTCTTAACTCTCCAAGAACCTAGCGGGGTGTCTTGGTTCAGAGGAATAGACCATTTACTCACAATGGCATGGTTTCAAATATAGTCATGACCTCTTCCTCTCCTCTATTATTCCCTCTACCACTTTTTAATAAAGTTGTATGGTCTGTCGTCCTCTTCTTAGTTAAGATGTGCTACTGCATTTTGAGTAACGTAGCCGACTGCCTGCAATTTTATGGCTAAGAAAACTGTGTACCAAGGTGCTACGATAATGTGTGACGGTTTATGTATCATGTCTTTGCAGGTGAAATGTGATCACTACTGGCCCTTTACAGACGAGCCTGTGATGTATGGAGAGATCAGTGTGGAAATGCTCTCCGAGTCGGAGTCACCAGAATGGATCATCAGGAACTTCAGATTGGGATACGTGAGTGGCCCAGGACAGGCTAGATGAGCATCACACAGTAGATAAACACAGTAAAGACACTGTTCTGTCTTTAGCCAAGGAAGTAGGAAAGCGATCGTGTTGAGTTTGGTAGTCAGAGAAGAGCTGAGAGATGAACACAAATCCCTGCTGCCACCTTTAACACAGAACGTCATTAATCCATAAGAATCCCTGTGTTGTCGCCCCCTGCAGGCGGATGAGACTCAAGACGTCCTGCATCTCAACTACACGTCCTGGCCAGACCACGGCGTTCCCACGGTCAACGCCATCGAGAGCATCCTGCAGTTCGTCCACATTGTCCGCCAGCAGGCCAACAGGACCAAAGACCCCATCATAGTCCACTGCAGGTGAGGAGGGCTCTCCCGCACACAGCAAGGGACATACTGTAGGAGAGTTGACCAACAGTGAAGTGCATCACACACAGCATAATCTCTGAGGGACTCCCTATTATCTCTGATGTATAAGAGACTCCCTATTGTCTCTCATATGGAGAGAACATCATGCCAAAAATCTGGAAATTGAATGTGGCCTGGCTTATCGGCAAGTTCATACCTGGTAGTACATGACGTGAGGCCTTTTAAGTATCATTAGGAGCCACTTTTCAATTTGGTAAACATCCAATCCACCAATAAATTTCAATAAAATCTCAATTTTTACAAGTGGTTTACACTGCTTACTCACCGGCTTCCCCAGTGTATTTTGGTAGAATATTGTGGGAGCAGCAGGCAAACCAATTCTGCAAGATGAAATTTTATTCAAGTGCCACTTGGTGGATTATATGTGTGCCAAATTGTGGATGTTGAGTAATGAGTATGTGTGTTTCATACTTACAGTTGCATGGATTTTACTTTTTTTTTGTTTACAAGGACCCCCCTGTACTGTATGTATGTATATATGGTTTTCCATATGCCAGTTGTTCATGCCAGCTTGTCTGTCTCAACAGAATTGAATAGACATGGTTAATTTCTGTGCTGTTTCTGACTGTGAACTGATCATTTCATCACTGATACATACATGTTTAGATAATGTCAGCTTGTTAGCTAGCTAACCATAGTATCTGGTCAGCTAACCATCACCGTCTTGTTGCTAAAACATCTGATTAGCACACTAGCTAATGTATCTAGTAGAAGCTAGCATTAGCAGTGGCTAGTAGTCACATGTTAACATGAACCAAATTAGCCTGCTGGCTATTTAGCTAGCTAACAGTTTGTTCAGGTTAGCTGACTCTTCTCCAGCTCCAACTCAGAGTGTTTTGGAGTAGAGACGAGCGCTAAAGACAAGACAGTTTACTGTAAACAACAGTAAACAACATTTGCCCACAGCTAATACGCCAATAGACCTCCATGATGGCGCCATCTGTAGTTGCTGACCCAACTGCAAAGCCTCTGTGACTACACTATTTACAGTCATTTAATGTGGATAGACAACATTGAGTCATAGATCCAATTAGATAAGTACTGGCTAAGTAATGGCTAATGGTGAGCTTCCCAGTATTGACAAAGTGGTCAGAGGTTACAGCAGGAAGATGTCTCATATGAAAGTCTTGGTGAGGGCCATGTTTTATGTTACATCTACATTATACACTTAAACCATAAAATTGGATGGATGACGTATTGTCTTCTTGTATATAGTGTGGTTAGCATTATGTTGTAATATTGGAATGCTTCATCCCTCCATTATCAGAAGATGTACTTATAGTACTTATAGTAATGGTATTTGTGCCAGTTAGCCTATGTGTCTTGTCTGCTGACGGTGTTCCTGGTGTTCCTCAGTGCTGGAGTCGGGAGGACGGGGACGTTCATTGCTCTGGACCGTCTGATGCAGCACATCAGAGAGCACGAATTTGCCGACATCCTGGGCATGGTGTCTGAAATGCGTTCCCATCGCCTGTCTATGGTCCAAACTGAGGTAAGGCACACATTGGACACGCTGATTGATTGACAGGTGATCTCTGGGGAGTGCTACCCCTTCAAAGCCATTCAAGAAACTAGCACATTGATCATTGATCAAAACATCTTTTGAAAAAAATACATTCTGCACCTTAAAAACTAACCAAGTTACAGTGTCACGCAAGTCTTCAACAATATGGTAAGTGTGCACATGAAGATAACTGACATAAACAGGTGTGAATGCTCAGGTCCCACTCTGGTAATCAGCCACGGTGTAGCCTGCTGAAGTTCTTCCAGGTTTGGGGAAACCCTGATCGTTCTCAGACAAGCCAAACAGTTTCAAGGCTGCACAGCTGCATGATAAGGATCAGGGAGTCAGCAGTTACCTTTGTGGTGCAGAGAGGGATCTTAACATACAATGATTAAAGAGTAGAGTGTAATGAACAAATGAGCAACGTGGTTACACAGCGTCAGCAATATTATGGTCATATAATATTTCTTCCACAGTTCCCCAAAGGAAAGGATACTCATACTTGCAGCGTTCAGGGAACTCACAAGACAAAAAAGGCTTACGTTTTACAACACAGGTGCCTAAACACGAGTGTGCATACCAAACGTGTACTTTCATGTTTACAATACAGCACACGAAAAGTGAAGGGAGTACCCAGGGTGAAGGAACAAGAACAAAGGGTCGAGTCCAGCTGCGATTCTGTTAGCACTCAGTGGCCAACCTTGATCCTGCATTGTGCTGCGACCTGTAACAGCGGACATTGTTGCGCCGTGACATACATGATATTCAGGGATTGTGAGGGGTTGGGTTACCGGGGTTCCTTTACTCCTAAGGCCGCTATCGGTGGCGTTATCAGGGAGGCATGCGTCTCTATACGGCCCCACAGTTATAACATCGTCACAATTGCTGGGGAAGAGGCGCCTCGAGTGGGTGCCGGTTAGAATCATCAGACATCTTGTGGTGTATTCGGTCTCGGGGTAGAGTCTAAGTCCCATAACATTGATCACTATTGATCCCAAAGGGGGTTGACATGCATGCAACGCAGGTCTTGTTGGTCACGTGCAGCCAAGGTGATGGATCTGTACCAAGTGTTCTGGGCCAGTTCTCCATTCGGTATGTTATTCGGTATGCCCGATGCTGAGGCGTGGAACCACAGAGGGCTGCTTCGTTTCCTTCTGGTCTTGGGGCGTCCTGTGAAGGATGTAGGTGTAGTAGTATCAGTGTTGGGAGTAGGTGAGCTTGTGCGCTTGGTGGTGGAGTGGATGATGATCTCTTCTAGGAACAGCATCACCATGACAAGGGTCAGGAGTCCAAGGCATCTGGCGATGATACCCCAGTTTCCAATGGCTTCAGGCGATAACCTGTATTGCCTGATGCAAGGTGGGGTTGCTGTTTTCTTTAGTACCACTTTGTGAAGATGTGCAAAATGAACATATCCAGCCTGATATTTATGTTTCGTGGATGGGTCACCACTCAGAAGTGACTCAAACCTGCATCAGAGTGAATCTGTGGGCTGGGACGAGTGAAATTTCCATTCTGTGTAGATGACAATTTGTGGATTTGGCCAAAAGGAGTGTCAGTGGTTGTGTGAGTCATATGTGACAAGCGTTTTACCATAGGGCCCAAATCTTGCAGCTGGGAAGAAGAATTGCTTCTGGAAAGAACTGCTAATGAATTATGAGGAGCTGACATGAAGAGAGGCCGCTGTGTGTCTGATAAGACAATTTCAGCTGCACAGCCTTCAGGACCAGAATAGATATTCTGCACTGGTTGTAAATTGTCAGAGCCGCGCAGCTTGTCTGCTACCAGAGTAGCCTGCCGGCGTAGAAGAGTTAAAGAAGGCTGCGGTACAGTACAATATATCATATAGCGGTTGATGTTGTGTTATAGTACAAGCGAAGGCTGGGCCAGTTTTAGAAAACATCTCTATCGCTGCTGTGGAAAATAATTTGACAGGAAAGTCTTGCAGTAACCTCCACCAATACACAGTAGAAAGGTCTAGTACATTTAGCAACCTTTGTTTCATAGTACACTCATTTTGTTCAGGCAATTGCATGTACAGCCCTTCAGCTGCATTCATTTTACATATCAAATCTCTTCCCATAAAATTGACTGGTGATGGAGGTGAAATACGAACTTCTTGGTCTACCTCTATTTGTCCAACTGTAGTTTTAGCAGGTTTTGACACACCGACACCCCGGCAACACCCTCAGTCTCATCACTCACTTTAACAACACCTGTTTTGTTTATAGCCGATAATGAAGCTCCCGGGTCAACAAGAAATGTTCATGTTGAAGTTTGGTTCCTCTCTCGGGTTTTCTGACAATTTGACCATCAGGGCTTGAGTCACTGGTGGTTCTGAATGTGTCTCCGGTTCCTGGCATCCCTATTGTGGACCTCCGGGGTTGTTCAAGGAGAACGGATCCATGTGTGGGTCCAGGTTACGCCATCAGCAGTGCATCGCAGAGTTGGCTCGGCTGTGTTTTTATCAAATTATTGTTTAGGCGGAGGATGTGTTTTTTTTTTAGCAATTTCTTTCCACCGTGTTAGGCATTGTGCCATATAATTGATTGTGCCATATAACCAGAACTGATCCCATTTTGGATCAGGTCTGGTTTTTACAGTTTTTCCTCCAGCAATTTTATCTTATCTGGGAGTATGAGCCAAACATTGGCTCAGTCTGTCCAGCCATGCACATCAATCCAGAATGGCACCGCGAGCACTTAATTTCCTCCTCCTCTCCTCCTGTGTGACCTGGTGGTCCTTCTGGTATTAGGAATTGTCCCATTTCATTCTTTCCGTTTTTCAGTCTCTTTTTTTTTGCTACTTTACTCTCTACTTTACCCCCTTTTCTCTCATTTTCTTTTTATCAAATAGGAGTGTGGTCTCGAAGACAATAACCGCTACTGATTGAAAATTCAGTCTACTCCTGACCACCCCAAACTACGTGGTTTAGGTCAGAATACAGGTCACTAATTGAGATTTCTGTTACAGGTAAAATCCCGTCAGAGAATCAGAGGACAGATAAAATGATCTTACCTCTTTCTCTCCTGTTCGTGACGCCAAATTGTCGAAGAAATGCTCTTAGTCGGATCTCTGCTTGGAATATATTGAACATGTTTTATAGGAAGAGTGAAGATAACTGACATAAACAGGTGTGAATGCTCAGGTCCCGCTCTGGTAATCAGCCACGGTGTAGCCTGCTGAAGTTCTTCCAGGTTTGGGGAAACCCTGATCGTTCTCAGACAAGCCAAACAGTTTCAAGGCTGCACAGCTGCATGATAAGGATCAGGGAGTCAGCAGAGTGTAATGAACAAATGAGCAACGTGGTTACACAGCGTCAGCAATAATATGGTCATATAATATTTCAGCAACAATATGGTTGCATAATATTTCTTCCACAATGCAGCAGAGGACATTTATTCCCCTTTCGCACACAAATCCCGGGATTTGCACGGGTCATTCCCGCGTTGGACCCATTCAGACCAAACTACTGTCTATTGCTTGGATTTCATCTTCAACGTGATCTTGAAATATTTCTCTACCTAAAATGTGCATGCAAAGCTTGATCCACTCAGTGAGATGAGTAAGCCTCGTTTAAAAAAAAGAGTTGAAAATGAAATCCAAGCCGGCCTCAATTGATGAGTGACGTACCAACTGACCTTCAGTGCACATGTGAGCTGTTTCACCACGCCTCCATCATATTGCAGGTGGATGACACTGATTTTTGATAAAAGGCCAACACTGGCCCGATGTATCAGCCTGGTATATCTGTCTAGCCCCAGTGAACAGCAGCACTCTGGTTGACTGTAACCTGCTCTTGTGCGATCCCTGCCTCTAGGAGCAGTACGTGTTCATCCACCAGTGTGTCCTGCTCATGTGGAAGAAGAAGAAGCAGCAGTCCATCACCAGTGACGTCATCTACGAGAACGCCAGCAAGACATAATGACGGCATGGCCCTCCAGACGTAAGAGAAACCCTGACGATAATTGAGGGTTACTTTAGTTATGTTTTTGATGCAACTATAGAATGATGTGGTGGCAGAAAAATGCCATGAATTGTGTACTTTCACCAAAAGATGTGAATGAGAGCGGCAGGCAAAATTCTCTGAATGACGCAAATTTGGTCCTACGTTATGTGACTGACTCCATCGGGAAAAGAATCTGTTCCCACTCCATGAAAACTTCGACTGTCTTTTATAGTGCCTCCACTAGCACGCTGCTTTTGGCAGCTTTTTGTTTCTTTATTTTGGTGGTTGAACTGGTCTTGAATCCTTCCATCCAGTCGTAAATGTGCCTTTCTGAAGACACCCTGATGAACCCTAAACACTCTGCATACTCTCTTATTGGTATTTCTTTTCAAACCGCAGTACATCATGACCCCATCCCATCATGATCCCAATAAACGAATGTTCCTTCGTTCTTGTCTTGCAGGCTGTGAACACACCCAACCTCCTGTGCTTCAGGCATCCATTCTCTGCCAAGAGATCCGCTTCATCATTAATACCAAAAAAAGAAAAAACAGCAAAATATCTGACAACACAAGAAAAAAAAACTTTTTTTTTGTTTGAATTGGTGTTAAGCATGGGATGGGATTTTGCCTTAAGGAGCCTTCACTGACCGACCACATATTCAACCACGATCCTGCCCTCTTACCTGGACTTTCTCATGTGACGAGTACATGGGGTTGGAGCTGTAGCATATGAGCCCTACCGAATGAATGGATGTCTGTAAGGGACCCAATATGTGGATCCGTCCTCCTTCGACATGAGGTGACACATTGGTGGAACTGAGTCCGTCGGTCAGCAGTTATCATTAATTTATGTTTTTTACTCTCAGGATTAGCTGAAAAACCAGCAAGCACACTGGCCTCTTCCTCCGCTTACACCCCGACTACTGTGGTCCATCTTCGGAAAGTGACGTTTGGAAGCAGTGCGCCGGGTTCACGGTTTCGTATCATCGGTCGCCCTTCCTGACGTGACTGTAGCATTCACTGGGTAGTTTATAGCGTCGGCGTCCAGCATTCCTGGCTTTTGGTGAAAGAGGGAAACAGCCCGACCCAACCCACAGCTGTCGACGGGGAACGTTACACTGCCACCCATACTGTACGTGGGACTACCATGCTGATGTTTTACCACTGTACCAACTGCTCGAAGGCTTTAACGTGCAACTGATAGCCAGGACTGCTGCACGTCTTGAATTGAGGATGTACACTGAAGGGTCCCCCAGCAAGCATTTTCACGGACGGCGACGTGCAGGAGTTCAACGCCAACCCAAGCGAGCACAAAATCTTCACGTAGTT